>OVAP01000843.1:0-18557 GCA_900406295.1 Aurinia saxatilis
ATGAGGTAAGAGTTGCTATCTTGCACAAGTACGCAAGTATGGCCGAAGTAATTGTTGTGTCATATATTCAAAACTTAATGCGTACATGATTGTGTTTGTGTAGGTCCTTCTCTAACTTACTTATTTGAATATTGTAATTAAGTTCATGTTTCTCTTTTCGCGTGAGATGTTTAANTTAAAAAAAATGGATATGAAAAATAAATTTAGGAATCAAAAATCCGCGCGTAGCGCGGATATTCATCTAGTACTAATAAAACTATAAAGATTTGTTTAGTTATTCTCCTTTCCTCTAGTAATATATTTTCTCTTTACTAAAAACAATGACTAAACCATACATAATTCAAAGTTAATTTCCAAATCGGCCAAATTCACCAAAGCTCTCGGACCAGACAAAAATCTTTGCCTTGACAATCCGAGGAGAAGAAGAAAAAATTTGTGAGAGAAAAAATCCTAGGATTCTGAACGGCTTCCCTTTTCTTTTTGTGACCTTCTCGGGTGGTTTCTTCAGCACCGACGTCGGCCTCTTCTCCTTACTTGTGTGTTTTTCTGGTATGATGTTGATGTTGTGGGTTCTCTTGTTTGGGGTGTTATGATACTGTGGTTTTCTTTGTTTGGGCTCATATCTCTTTTTCAGATGCGTACTCTGGAAATAGAGTTTATGACTGGAGTTTTTCTCTCGTTTCATTGATCCCTATGAGACTTGACAAAGCAGATATACAAAATTGAATCTCCATATTTGATATGTGACTGATTGTAGGAGACATATGTGATATGGAGACTGATTTTGGATCTCGATTAGATCGCATTGGAGATTACCCTAATAATGGTATTAGTAATTGACTTGAAGTATCTTTATAAGTTTTATTTTAATCTTTGATATTTGTCTTTAATTTTTGTTTATGTTCTTCTGGTTTACTTTGTGCTTTATATTCTGTTTTGATATTAAATTTAGATGAATAAACAAAAAAAAAAGACAATCCGAGAGATCCAACAAAGACAAATCAAACGGAATAAAATTCTCTTACGGTGGATAAATCATATCTTTGAGTAAGAAAGACCAAATATTTAAAACACATGATTAGTCAAAATAAGTTTTTTTTTCTTTCTAGTTATGCGAAAAATTAAGAATAACAGTGAACTTCTTAAAAAACTATTCTTTACATACGTAAGATATAAAATATTCTTTAACCTTAAAGCTGATTTTGTAGTTTTATCATTTATGTGTTTTGAGCTAATTATATCATGTAAATATGTAATATTGTAATGTAACTTTTGTACTAATTGTATAGTTTGTGTAGCTTTGAGTTAATTATGTAAAAATGTATGTAACTTTGTTACTAATTGTGTAGTTTCATCCAATTTTGGGCAAACTATGTAATATTATGCAACTTTTGTACTAACTGCAAAGTTTATTTTCCGGTTTTGACTCTTCTTTGACTCCTGCGACATGCTGACGTCCACGTTGCCACGTAGCATTTTTCCGTTTATGTAGCTTTGGACCAATTATGTATATCTATTTAATTTAGTACTAATTGTGTAGATTTATATAGCTGTGTGCTAATTGTGTAATGTTATGTAAATTATGTACTTAATGTGTAATTACTTTCTAACTTTGACTCCTTCTTTGACTTCTGAGGATTACTGCCGTCAGCATATCCACGTAGGATTTTTGTGCTAATTGTGTAATATCCACGTAGGATCTTTGACTCATCTTTGACTCCACGTAGCAAGTAGCCGTCGAGAGTCGGTTCCGAACTTTCCGATCATATAAATAGCCGTCGACGGTTTTAGCGCCAACTTCATTTTCCATTTTTCTCATTCTCATTTCTCACACTAGGTCTCTAATCGAGAGAGAAGAGCGAAAGCGATTAGGTTATTTTGTTGTTCGTGAAGAAATCTCCGAAGATGCAGAAGATAGGTTTTCCGGCGATGAAGAGCATGGATCAGATCCGTTCGTTAGCTGGATCGGCGAAGAATTTCTCGTTTCCGTCGCGTCAATCTCAGGATTCCGCTTCTTCTTCTTCATCCGGCAATTTCTCCAATCTGAAGCTCACCGCAGGTTCATTTTCCGGCTTGATTTTTAGATTTTCCGTTTCGATTGATTCTGAAATCGTCGTTTGTTTTGATGATCGCGGCGTCGTTTCGTTTCTGTTTAATTTTTCCGGCATGATTTTTAGGTTTTCCGTTTCGATTGATTCTGAAATCGTCGTTTTGTTTTGATGATCGCGACGTCGTTTCGTTTCTGTTTGATTTTCCGGCTTGATTTTAGGTTTTCCGTTTCGATTGATTTTGAAATCGTCGTTTTGTTTTTATGATTGATCGCGATGTTGTTTCGTTTCTGTTTTTTTTTTCAGAGAAGCTGTTGAAGGAGCAAGCGTCGATGAAGTCTGATCTCGAATTGGCGGTATTTCGAATGCTATTACGTTTTCCTTCTTTCATTCTGCGTCTATACAAACTTTAAGTTTGAATCGATATGGTTATGAGGTATGTATGGTGGTGTTGCTACTTGCTAGGATTGTGATTTAGGTTTCCGATCTATTGTTTAGATTTTAAGCTGGAATTTGCAGGAAAACGCAGATCTCTCTGGTTAATTTAACGAATCTTTGATTATCTGCGAGAAACATCTCAAATTTGGAAAGATTTTGGGATTGTTAGATCCGATTTGTAAATTTCTTGTGTATTTGACGAGAGTTTGATAGATAATACTGGTATTTTTTAATGATCCAGAATTGTAAGCTGAAAAAGTCTATGGAACATATACTTGCGTTAGAGGAAAAGCTGCAAAACGCTTTGAATGAGAATGCAAAGCTCAGAGTAATGCAAAAGGAGGATGAGAAGCTCTGGAGAGGGATGGAGTCTAAATTCTCTTCAACGAAGACTCTGTGTGACCAACTTACTGAGACTCTGCAGCACTTGGCTTCACAGGTTCAAGAAGGTAATATAATAGATGCGTATTGGTAGTTGAATTCTCGAAAACTACTTATGGTTTCTTGTTACTTTATATGTTTCCTAAATTGACTCTGCAGCTGAGAAGGATAAGGAGTTATTTGAGTCAAAGTTCTCTTCTAGTTCGGAAGCTATTGACTCATTAAAGCAGCAAATGCAAAACCTATCGTTAAGATTAGGTGGTGCTGAAGAAAACCTCAAAAGCCGTAAGTTCTTGGTTTGTTATAACATGTTTTGTTGATTTCTTTCATGGGAAACCTTTAATTGAAAATGATTGAGTTGCTGCAATATTGCTTACTAAGATTTCTTTATGGCTCTTTTGTTGGATATTGTTGTTATACATTTTAGTTACATTTAAGTCAATAATGCAGGAGAGAAGGAACTAGAGGAGCTCAAACTCGAGAAAGAACAGAGTGAAAGCTCTTACCTAAATGAGCAGTCTAGAACTGCCAGCCTCTTAAACGAAAAAGGTATTTTTCTTGTTCCTTTAGATTCCACATTGTCATTTTTCACACACAGTAGATCACACGCTTTAAGAGCTTAAACATGTACACAGCACCAAATAGGTTGAAAACCTCAATCTTTCTGAAGATTTTCACTAATTAGACGGAAACAGTATAGCGGGTTCTTAGCACTTGTGTTATACAAAATTTTTAATGTGTATTGGATCTTAGCTACACCTCTCTGGACGTATTGTATATCAATATTATAACAATGTATTGTGTTGAATTTTGCAATAAACTTACACATTAAAAACATGAAGCAAGAAAGTCTCTTTTTGGACGTGTTACAGCTATCTGTATTAAATCTTCTTCTTTTTTTGCTTCTCTGTGGCAGATGCCATGATAGCGAATTCTGAAGCAGCTGTAGCTGAAGCAAAACTTAACATTGAGAATTTAAACTTCCAACTTGGGAAGGTGCGTCTTGAGCTAACATCAAAAGAAGATGAGGCCAGATACCTTGTTGGCGTCAAGGAGAGGTTGGAACAAGAAAAGACCAATATTCAGCTCAGTGCTGATAATCTATCTGAGAAACTGATTATCTCAGACCAGGAGGTCAAGAAGCTCGAGGGGTTTGTTCACTCTTTGGCTACCGAGTTGGTTGAATTGGACAAAAAGAACTTGGCCTTCATGGAAAAGTTTGATGAGCTTAATGGTTTATATGGCACTCACCTTATGTTGCTCCAAAAGGATAGAGATATTGCTTCTGATCGTGCTCAAAGATTATACAATCAACTCCAGGGAGAGTTCTTGACTGTAACAGTCCAGAAAGAAGCTCTGCAATCAGCAAGCAACGAGTTATATGAACAAAAAGAGGAACTAAAGAAAGCTAAAGAGTCATTACTTTCCCAACTTGCTGAGGAACGCTGTTCCACAAGGCAGGCAATTGAAAAAGTAGAGTCTGAAGTAAAAAGTATGGTTTCAACAAATGCGGAGTCAGAAGCAGTAATCTCAAAGCTGAAAGAGGAAATGGAAGCTTTGTTGCAAAATCTAAGGGCCTCAGAGAATAAGACGGTATAAATATCTTCAATCTTTTTAAGCTGTCTCCCTTTAATTATCAATGCATGGTTGCAATTATTAATCTATTCTTTGCATCCCGCAGCAAGAATTATCGGTACAGCTTTCATCACTAGAGACAGAAAGCAAAGAAAACTATGAGAAGCTGCAAGCTGATGCACAGAAACAAGCGGAAGAAACGGAGACTTGGCAGAAGGAGTCTGAGAGGAATCAGCTGTGTGTGGATTCATTGTCGAAAGAGGTGAACCAGCTGCAAAGCGTTATTGAAGAGAAAGAGCTTCTTATCCATCAATGCAAGGAAACTGAGAAGAAGTTGGACCAGCAAACCATAGAGGTTTGAGAAAATGGATATTGAAAAAAGCTTTACTTTTTTGTTATTTAGGTTTGAGTACTCAAAAAGTATTAACTTCATTGCAGGACAAGGAGTTACTGGCAGCTTCTGAATCTAAGCTTGCAGAGGCAAAGAAGCAATATGATCAGATGCTTGAAAATAAGCAATTGGAATTGTCAAGGCACTTGAAAGAATTATCTCAGAGGAACGATCAGGTATATGCGAATCCATTTCTCCATATATATATATATATGATCAAATAGTATGCTGAGGATTTGTTTAAAGCCTATTAACTGAATCCAAATGTAACCACACCCTGTATTTTTGACGTTTATGCTTCTCTGATATATTTTAGGCAATTAATGAAATCCGAAGGAAATATGATGAAGAGAAGCAGGAAATTATTAATACTGAAAAGGAAAAGGTATTATACTGAGAAAATCTTTTATAGTCATTGACCAAGCAACTGATCATGGTTCTGAGATGTTTTTTGTTCTAATTTCAGTTTGAAAAGGTTATCAAAGAACTATCCACGAAATATGAGAAAGAACTTTCAGATTGCAAAGCCGAATCCAAGCAGCAGTTGCTAACCATCCAGGAGGGTCATGCTTCTCTGGTATAGTTATCTCCACTTCAAACTGATGTTTCTGAACATCAACAAGTATGAATAAGCTTATACATGCGTTAGAAGGGATTTTCTAAGACCACAAACCCTTAGGATTATAGGTTTTAGTAGCAGAAGATGCAGATATCTATATCAATCAACATTTTCTCTGTGTCCTTTCTTATTAGAAGTTTATCATTGACCAGATTTTAGATGAGCAAATAAGCTGATAAAAACTGTGTTCTGCAGATACTTACTATTCGGGAAGAACATGAAAATAGGGAGTTCAATCTCAAAGCCAAGCATGATGAGGAGCTGAGACAAGCTCAGATTCAGGCTGAAACTGAATTAAAAGAGGTACTAACAGATTTTTTTTGATAATTCGATATGAGTATAAAGGCTCTGGTATTCAAGTAAATCTTTATCTTCATCCAGAGGTTAACAACAATGAGAAACGAGCATGATGTTCAGTTGCAAGCATTCAAGTGTCAGTACGAAGATGAATGCAAGAAGCTGCAAGAAGAGCTAGATCTCCAGAGGTCAAAAGTAAGTGTTGTCAAGACTCATTATAAGGTGCACCTGTTAAGGTCTAAAAACCAGTGACTTAATGAGTTTGTAATTGCAGGAAGAAAGGCAAAGAGCGTTGTTGCAGATGCAGTGGAGGGTTATGAGTGACAAACCGCCTGAAGAGCAAGAAGTGACATCTAGGAAGGTTAGACCACAAACCGTTTTGATCCTTTAAAAGCATACTTTACTTTACTATATCATCGCATATTGAAAAACACAAACATATATCGACTTTTGTAACTTAATCATCTTATAGGAATACTCTGTCTCATCTGTCAAAGTGAGAGGTTCTTGTCCTCCTACTGCTAGCAGAAGAAGTCAGCATATAGCAGTGATGGACGATGAAGATGAACAGGTAGGAAACAAAGTACCATCTCGTTTAGTTGCTTCTGCTTTGTCAAACTCTGCACATATAAAATATAATACAATCCTCATGGATGAAATGCAGGATTCCCCGTTTGTAAAGGCAACAGAAATACCTGTCACAAAGATGTTGAAGAAAGTTGAAAACGTCAACAAGAGAAGCTTAATGATGAGCAGTCCTAAACATCACAGCAAGGTAAAACATTTTAAAAACCCTTTGTAAACTACTTTTTAATTCTCAGCTCCTGGCCTCATTATATGCTTTGTGGTTCTACTTGGCAGGTGAGTCATCGTGAATATGAAGTTGAAATGAACTCTGGGAGGACCACAAAACGAAGGAAAACCAAAAACACAGTCTTGTTTGAGGTAATCTGTTCTACACATTAATCTTTTGATTTGGTTCAACAGCCATCTTCTCTGAATTGGGATTCACTCTTTTCTTTGTGGCTTACAGGAACCCAAGAGGCGATCATCTCGCCTTACACCCAAAGCTAAGACCCCTAGAAGTATTGCTAAGGTACGAAGAAAAATACCAAAAGTTTGCTAAACGTTTGGAATGCAAATGTTTGTTTCGATACTTGAGACCCTTTTGGTAATATTCTGTGTTTGGAGCTTTGAATAGAATGCCCTTCTCTTCTACATGAAACAGATAGCAGCCTTAAATGCTTCTCAGCGCTCTGCAAACATTGGAGACCTGTTCTCAGAAGGCTCCCTGAATCCGTATGCTGATGATCCCTATGCTTTTGGCTGAACACCAAGCAGAACCTAAGCACAAAACTCAGCTTTTCCACACTCTTAAGCTCGATGCTACACTATAACTATATTGCACAACCTTCTTTTGCTATTTGAACATTTTACAAACGTTCTATATTTTGCATTAACTCTCCCATTTCGGGGATGTAAAGGTTGTGGATGTTGAATAACTAGACGGTGCACACAAACTGGTCGATGAAATGCCTCTCATAAAGTTTCATTACTACTTTTATACAATAAATTTTGGTTGGTTTACACAAAAAAGCTCGGATATTGTAGCAAATGAACTTGTCACTAGTTTCAGAAAAACAAAACAAACTCAATGATGGATGATGAGAAAACAGAGGCAGCTGATTTCATTGAATTTTAGTAGTAGAGATAATAAGAAACGATATCTGATAAAACGATGACGATGATCCTTTTTACATAAGAAGAAATGTTGTGGGAAATGGAACTACCAACAGCTGAAACAAACATTGACTCGAGAATCCAGAGATCAAGGAGATCGAAGGAAGAAGACTAGGAAGAAAGTAGAAAGCAAGATAACCAAAACAACGAGAAGAAGCAACTCCATCAAACCGCAAAGCTTAATCCTATCCCTCATTTTCTTCTCCATCGCAAGCTTTCTCTTCAAATCCTCAATTTCTCTACGCGTCTCTTCTTCCTTCTGCTTCCAACACAACACCAAAGAGTTTCACATGAGAAAATTCGAAATTACGAATCAAATTTAGCAAATCCGAAGCAGACGAAGAAAGGATCTCTAACCTCGCCGGCAGTATCGACTGTTGCCTTCAGATCGCGAGATGAAGCAAGTGAATAGAGAAGCATCGTAGCTTTAGCACAGCGGATCGCAGCTCTCTCCCTGATCGTCACCTCCATTCTCTCACTCTCTCTCTCTTTCGATTTTTGAGTTTCAAAACTTTACTGAATCGCTTGAATTTGCTCAAATGACAGGTGTCAGTATATGATTAGTCAGCTACCTGAAAATGAAAGCAAAAAATTTGGAATATTTTGGATATTTCGGGTTTTTTCCCTCCTAAAAACCCCCAATTATTCCCTCCCTCTTTAAAATTGAGTTTAATCGATTCTCAATCCTTCGAAATCTATTCGGAATTAGGTTTAAGGTAACGAGAATCGTTTGGGAATATTCTCGCCTGTCGTCACCGACCAGATGAATCATCCGATTGTGGCCTTCGCCGGAAATGTATCTCCTCCGTCAATCGCTAATTCTCTCCGTTTCTCATCGTAAGCTACTGATTTGTCATTTATAGAATTAGTGTTTGATTTGAAGATTTGTTGCTGTTTTTATCTTCTGAATGCCAAAAGATCAACCATGTGTAGTGTAGACTCAGAAACTGTACTAGTTTTGATCAATAATTAGGCAAGTGTTGTTTAAGCTGAACAAATGTGATTCTCATTGCTAAGCTGTGTTCGATTACTATTTTATTCACCATATGCGATGTTTATATGTTACATAGGGCTATGTACTCCAATGAAGTAGATGGAGAATTAAGCAATCCACTATTTACCGGTGAGACCAATGGTTACTAATGCTAGATTACAGTTTTTACATAGCTACATTTTCAAAACCTTTTTCGGAGCATTAATCTCGCTATGATATTTGTTTGTTAGGCTGCATCATTGGGCTTCTGTTCCCCACCTAGTGAATAGTTTTGAGGAATTAGAGCTTTTGCTGGAGCTTCACGAGTCCTTGTGGTAAGATATTTCCTTACTTGAATCTCTGTTTTGCTTAATGGTATGTTTCAGTTTTAGTTTAACACATCATCCTATCATCTTCAATACATTTGATATCAAGACTTGTCAACAGTAATTAAATGACATTGTGACCTGCTACTGAACCATCAATAGTTTTCAAATAACTTGGACTACATAGCTGTTTGAAATCGACCTCTTTCTCCTGCGGTGATATTAACAATACTGACACACTCAGTGGTGGTTACTAATTTGATTTAGCTCTACATAGCTTTACATTTTCAAAATCTTATTGGATCACTACTAATCTTTGTCTTATTTTATTGTCAGGTTGCATCTTGGTCTTGTTCCCCACCTGTGAACAATATAAAGCTTCTCTGGTTCACAAGTTCCTTGTGGTAAATTTTTTCTCTTACCTCAATCTCTGTTAGCTCTATAAATTAAACGCACCCTATCATTTTGTATACATTTGATACCAAGATTTGTCAATTGTACAGAAAAACTAAATCAATAGTTTCAAATCAACCCTTTTCACTTGTGGTAATATTTTCGATAGTGACACACTCAAAAGTTTTCGTGTTAAACTCTGGTATATCTTACCTTGAACATAGCTATAGTCATTGTCCATAAATGTTTTAATGTAATTCTAATACATATAAATCCTTGTACATGTTATGTCAAAGTACAATTCAGTGCAAGTACTAATACAACGAGAGATCCAATGCATGAACAAAGAGATGGAATATTGCTCATAGAAGCATAGAATAAAACTTTTAGTACAAGTAGTATATATACATAACTTTTTCCTTATCTAGTAGTCTCTCCATCATATTATTCCGTACAAATATCACAGATCCAGTAACCTTGAAAGAGCTTAGCAAAGAAGCCTAAGCAAATTTGATTGTTTGAACAGTTTTGTAGAGCTGTGATCATGTGGATGCATGAACTTGCAATTGGGACAAACAGGAGTTGAGGTGCATAGCATAACCAGCATGTGACATTTCATGCACACCTTTGTTACCATTTCTTGCTCCTTGTGATCTGCATCATCGTCATGATCATCACCACTTTCAAACGCAAGCCAGGAAAGTGATCGGTTCAGTCCTGTCCCAATTGTGCTCTTGTTACTCGGGCTTGCCAAGTTTTTATCCTTCGATGACACAGTTTCCTTGTGATATACGGATTCTTCTGTCTTCGTTGTGGTTTTTGTAGGTGAATACGAAGGTGAAAGGTTCAGCTCAAGGTCTAGGCTCATTTTTGGTCGTTCAACAATCACTGGATCTTTGAGGTATGTCCTTTGATCTTCAGATGCTCTTGAGTAGTCCTGTAATTATATGTATACATGTTTTAGATGCATGTTTACGCACATATCATAACACATAGATATTGATACCAACACAAAACACTTTATACATATATATGGATATATACCTTAGGCTCTAGTGATTTTGGAGGCAGGGGAGTGTGGAGGTGAAGTTCAAAACCAAAGCTAACTGATCGCATACTCTCTGAGTTTGGTCGTTCATTACTGAACAGAGTGCTCTGTAGTTTCCCCTGTGATTGATGATCATCTTGTTTGCTCTTTTTGAATGAATTGTGCAACTCTTCTCCATAGATGGTTGTGTGATCCCTCTTTCTGGAGTAGAGGGTTCCTTCTTGTCGAGAAACCATTAGTCTCAGAGTGACTCAGTCTTAGTTTCTACTGAGTGATTTATGCTTTTGAGGAAAGTTTAAACTCTCTGATTCTGTGAAGAAAGGAGCAGATAGAGAGTATGTGAAAGGTTGTCTATATATATAATATGTAGGAAAATCTCCAGGGGAGTTATTGTCTCCACCGGTTCATATAGAGTAATTGAATTTAAATACCAATATAATAAATTTATTAAATGGTTGATAAATTAGATAATTCGAGAAGTTGGGAACTACTTACATTTATTTGATTTATGTAGAGTATAGCATTTTTTTATTTGGGTATTTTGATTTTTGGAGAAAAAAAAGAAGGGAGAAGTAATGTGAAGCATGATGTGTGAGTTCCAAGTTGGGTGTGTTCAATAACTCCAAACAGTCTCATTTAAATGCTTAGATGGTGAAATGCTAACCAACTTCTCTTTCTGATATTTGCTTTCTCCTTTACCACCATCACCATCATCGTATCGTCATCTACACGCATGATGGTGCATGTAAAAACATGCATATTACCCATTCTGTTTCATAAAAAGTATCGTCTTTCTTAAATTTATTTCGTCACTACACAAAACTAAACCTGATTTGCTAGAGTAAAACTTCTCTATAAAATGAGTTTTGCTCTACAATTTTTTACCCTTTACTCAAAACTAAATTTGACTGCTGGTAAAGTCATATATGGCCATATGGGTGTATGTAATATTACTCAATCTGTTTCACAAATGGTGTCGTTTCTTCGTACCAAATTGTGACTTTTACCTTTTACTCAGTTAATATTGATTAATGGTAGAGTTGTACGGATATATGTTTATATTAATATATGTATGTACAATGTATGTATGTGTGTATGATGATGAGAATGGAGGATGTGAGGGAGTAGAGAGTTGGGGAAATAAAGAGAGGTGTCAATAAATGGGGAGAGACAATAAAGAGAGTTAAAGATAGGGAGAAGAGGGGAGGTTGATGAATTGATGAATGCCGATGCAACTTTAAATACTCACATTAAATCCTACTCCCACTTTTGGATATATAACACAAACATATACACATTACTAACCAACCTCCCTCCTCCTCCTACAAAACTTTATTATTATTATTATTTATTTTATTACAAAAAACTAATAATAATATCACTTGTATTATTATTCAAAAATATTTAAGGATTTTCAACGGCCTACTATCTTATGTCATGTCATATGCTTTGCTTCCTCGTTTATATTTCACGACTCTTTTGGCTATTTTCCTCATAAATTCCATCAACTTATTGATTTGATAATTCAATGTTTTACTGTGTTTTTGTGTATGTGTGTATATGTCCTTACATAACTTTACCCTCTCCAACATTGTTAAAAAAATTCCTCATTATTACTTTATCATCAATTTGTTTATAAGGACTAATTATAGTCAAGTCACACATTATAGCTATTTGATGAATTCATTTACCATTTATATTATACTTTATTAAAAAAAAAATGTGAATCACTTTACCAACTTGGTCTAGCGATTACAAAGCCTGGAAACTAAGAGAATGAATGGTGAATAATTTACAAAATAAGAAAAAGAAAAGCAAAAGAAAGAACAAAGATGTGTTAAATAGATTTGATTCAGTAATTTAGTTAGAATATGCACAATGTCTATAGCTCACCTTATTACTGCGAATATGCACAACCTAACACACAGGCAGTTTTTCTCTGTCTGAAGTTTAAACAGTTCGGTCCTTAATGTTTTAATAATCATTCATAAATAGACCCTAACTGTAATTAAAATAAATATAGATTATTCTGAAGAAAATATCAAAAAAAGAAAAGAATGGATGGGACTTGGGAGGACAAGCTTTTAAAGCTCCCAACATCCGATCTGCCATGCATGCAATGCAACTACAATTAAGATTCATGTCTCTTTTTTTTTTCTTTTTTTTGTGTGTGGCAATTTCTATACAACGAGCCATTAATAACATAAACAAAAATCAAATTACTCTGGTTAGATGGAGAATCATAAATCTGAGTCCTTCCTGGCTTCCTCCAGTTGATACAATTTAATTTCCGAAATAAATTAGTAGTTATTTCCTGGTGGGACGAATTAAATATCCAGTACTTGTCTACCCGTTTTCATTGAATTATTTTCTAGCCGATTATAAATGCAAAAACTCAAGTATATGCAATGAAGCATAACATCGACTTGTCTATTGAACATAAATAAACCGTATCATATACACTTTCGGGAAATAAAAAGTATCTAGTGAACCATACAAATGTGTTAGACAATAGTTTTTCTCTCTTATATCAGTTTTTACTAAAATTTTCATATTAACAATACAGACCAACTGAATCTGAAGTGGTATATACTCTTATAACTTCAAATATTTTTTGTCTGTGCGTGTGGTTCCATGGCTCCATGCATTTCAAACGTCCCGGTATGTTCACGTGCATGCATGCTCTTATATTGGGATTAGTTTCTGTCCATAACATTGATGTAAAATAGTCAACAACATATAGTAATTAAAAAAACACCTACTTTTAAAGAAAGGTTTAAGCGAGCAAACCATATTTTGGATTGCAAAATGCATGTGACGATGAACATTAAATAGGGTATATGTTGTTATTAATTACGGTTGATTTGCCCAAGAATTAGGTTTGAGAAGATGTGTTGATCATGTGAAATAAATGCATCACCCATAAAATTTATGTCAAACAAATTTTTTTAAATGCAATGGAAAGTATATTCGAGTTTTTTAAATTGTCTGCCGAATCATATAGTTATATCATTATTGTTTGTCATCCTTATCATCGATTGATAGTATTTAATTTGACCAAACTATAAAAGGTTATACTATTAACATATTTTTATGAATGATAGGGATTGGGTAGTTTTTTTTTCTACCCCTGTCCGTTAGGATTGGAGAGTTAAGACCATTTCCATCCATAAGATTGCTTAACAATTTTTAATTAATTTATATAATATATAATTATTACTAGAGTTGCTTAGGAGTTATCAAAATTGCTTAACTAGGCAATTTTAGTAGTGTTGCTAACCTAATTCTTTTATTTTTCTTTTCTTTTTACTTAAGCAACTCCATTAAACAACATCAATAGAAATGCTCTAAGAGACTGAAATGTGAGCTTAAACCTGTTGGACTAGACTGATCTATTAAATTTCATGGTTTCCAACTAAAAGACCAATTGCCAATTAGTAAAGAGAGTCAATCCACTTATATATCCGTCTAGTCTCATCTCGTTTTTTTTCCAGGCGTGTGTATATTTTTCCACACACCCCCTTGAGATAATGGTCCCTATAACCATTACTATCGATAATATCTCATCGTAAGATTTATTAGGATTCTAAAGAATTAAATGGATTGGCCGGATCAATTTGGGTCGGACTGATTTTTTAAAAGTTCCAAGCCTATTGTCGGGCCAGAACAATTTTAGATAAGATCGGTCAGAAGTATTATCGGGCCGGATCTATAACGTGTGTGAGCTTCTAACTAAAAGACCAATTCACAATTATTAGAAAGACTCCATCTACTTGTATATGAGTTCACATCTCATTTTTCATATGTGGGATATATTCTCAACAATGTTATCCCTTTTAGCAAAGTATCCATAAGAGTTTATCTTTAAATTATAGTGGGTTAAGCAATTGGTTTTCTAGAATTGAAATCTAGAATTATTCGCCTATCACACGGATTCTAATTTCGTTACTATATAATAAAATAAATAATTAATATGATATAATTTAAATGATATGCATAAATATCAAATAAATATACATTTTACTGTATATTTTATCTTGTTGTTATGCATCCTAACTCTGAATTAGAATGATACACAAGGATAAGAAAAACACATTACTACTTCAACCATCGATGTTGTAGCCCCTTCACTTCATTGTTTCTCACTAGATGAATTCCATCAGGTTTAGCAATCCATAGACGAACTTGAGCACATCGACGGGTATTAGCTCCCCTATATGCTCTCCACATTTCAAAAAAATTCGGACCTTGACCTTGCCTCAAGTGACAACGCCATACTAATCTCTTGGGTGCAGTCTCCTCAAATTTAAAATTGAAATTATTATTGAATGCTATCTCTTTGAGAGGTTGTACTCTGTTTTGATTGGATGTGCAATTGACTCTAAGAATTGTACCCGGAGCGAGTTCGTTTCGAAATTCTAAAGTGTTCAAGGGGCACGACGGATTACATATGTTAGGGTCAGCTCCTTTGGAACACTTAAGACCTTCGTTCAAACCGAAACACATAGCAATAGCCAGCAACAAAATCATATAAAACTTCATTTTGGATAGAAATATTTTTTCTAGTTTTTTGAGTAATATGAATTAAAGGATGTCGAAGTGTAGTATATATAATTTTTTGTGGTAAATAAATTTAATAGATTTTTATCAAATTAAATTTTATGGCAATTGCTAAATTTAAACACAAGTCAATATATCTTATGGCCAAACGAGTATTTGGTGTTCGAAAAAGAAGGTTAATCAATAATATCAAAGCAATAGACTTAGTCTTGCAAATTGATCTTGACCTCTGAATCTAAACAAACCAAAGTTTAAGATGTAATTAACACAAAAGTCTTGGAAATGTATTATTATTAATAAGTATAATACTCCTTCTCTTTCTTAAAAAGTGTCGTTTTGACTATTTGTACACAAATTAATAAAACATATTTTAAAATTCTGTTATGCCCCTAAATAATAAGTTGATTGTTCATATTCTTCTTTATTTTGAGGTTAAATTTGGTATTTAATATTAAAAATTATATTGAAAAATGAAAACGACACTCTTTGTGAAACAAAAAATTAAATCTAAAACTACACTTTTTAAAAAACGGAGGGAGTATTAAATATGTACCTGGAAGAAGAATTTTTTGGTTTTCTTTTTTTTTAAATATGTACCCACATACTATCCATGCATTAACTAATAAATCATTGCCGAGTAGAATAAAAACGAAGTCTCACCCTAGCCCTCAAAATTTTTGTCTCTTGCTTCTCCGGTGGCTGGCATCCTTCCACCGGAGAGGCTTCGTTTTTGTTTTTTCTCTTTTATCGGTGTTATCTTTTCCGGTTAGATCGTGCGGTGTGTAGTTTTCACCGGTAGGTTGGGGTTTATGGTTTCTCTGGTAGTTTGGGGCTTATGGTTTCTCCTGGAAGGTTGGGACTTATGGTTTCTCCTGGTAAGTTGGGGTTAATATTTACTCTGGATTATAAGCTATATCTCCTTTTGCAGATATTTACTCTGGAGATATAGCTTATAATTGAAGTTTCTCCTTTTGCAGATATTTACTCTGGAGATATAGCTTATAATTGAAGTTTTTCTCTCGGTTTCCCTTGTTGGGGCTTATCTTTTTCATCCAGGAGACTTAACAAAACAAATATAGACGACTCAAAGATTGAAGAGTCAGAAGATTGTTTGGAATCTCTGTTTGAGAAATTTTTTCATGGTTTCAAGATCAGAAGGACTTTCATGGTTGGCTCAGAGGTATTTAGATAGTTTTATTTAGGCTTGCGATACTAGGTAGTTTGTGATTTTGATTTATTGTTCATTGTATTATTCAATTGCTTACTTTCAATATACTGATCCAGATGGTTTAAAAAAAAAAACTAATAAATCATTATCTCAAAGTACCTTCAAAATATATTTTTAATCTAAAAAGTGGGTACTGCTAATATTGTTGTGAAAGCGCCTTAGCCTATTGGTTAAGGGTTTAAAGGCCGGTTATGAGTTTCGAACCCAGAGAATAGAATTTTTGCAGATTAAAGGGATCCATGGGATTGGGCTTAACGAAGTCCAGAGTGATGCAAACAGATTAAGGGATGCATGGGCTTGTACTTGACGAAGATCAAGAGTGATGCAGGCTGATCCGTTATCCATGTCACGGGAAGAGTTGCACGGTGGCATTGTTTGTAAAGCAATTCATTCAAATCATTAAAAAAAAAAAAATTGTAATAGGATTATATTTTCAGATGATAAAAAAGAAGAAGATTAATTGCTACATGTTCTGGAAGAAGAATTTTTTGGTTTTCTTTTTTTTACTGTTCTGTTTAGTTTTGGGGTTATTAGGATAATGAAATCTTGTACTCCTTACAAAATCTTCCGTTGATGTGATGATTTTACAATTTTTTGTGTTATTGATATGATGATTATAAGTGGGCTATTTTTTGGTTTTGCAATTCTATTAAACTATGAATTAAAGATATAAATCAGATTCTTAAAATCTTAAAATATACATCTTTTGGTAAAAAAATACTAAATACACAAAACTCTTTAGAAAATTAACAAAATTATTTAAGGATTTAACAAATCTCTATACAAAATCAACAAACTCTATAAAAATCATATCCTCAATTGGAGTTTGTGGTTTTGAGCATAACAACCACATTTCACACCAAACATTGATATTGGTTCCATCTCAAATTATCCATTCTAGGGCTTGTTGTAGAACTTCCATTTCAGCCACTATATGGCGCCAACCAGGAAAGGCACTTTTGATGGTATTGAACTTTCCATTTGCAGCTAATCTTTTCCAAAAAAATATCATTGAATTTCTCTATTTCCCGTCAAAGTCCTGATACAGAGTGTAAGTTTTTTTTTCCAAGAAGTCCAACTTATCGTCCCGGTTTGTCGTCTCACCAAAATGGGGTAAATACGAATTGGATTGACAAAGGGATCTTGAAGCACAACATCATGTAGTTGGATATTGTGGCTAACATGGCTTGTAAGAGAACTCGTAGAAAAAATAATGGCTCATCGGAGTGGATCCTATTTACAATATTGGAAAACATGTTCTTCTTTTTATGTCCAACATGTTCCGAAAGGTACTTCCCGATCTTCCCTCTTTAAGAATCCAAATCGTTCTTGTAACTTTCATCTTGGTCTCAGGTGATGTCTTAGATGATAAAGTGATGGTCGACTTTGTTAAGTTGATAATTTGTCCTGATGCGATCGGTTCTCATGGAAGCCAAACCTCGTGAATATACAAAACATGCTATGAGGAAGGAGTATGAGATCGATTCAACGCACTCTGTTTCCCAAGCAATCCAATTCTCATGGAAGTCTAGCCCTGTGAACGCTCTTAGAAACCCCACTCAATTCTATCACAAACCTTATTCATATTCGTTTTTATCGCCATTGAATATCTTACTTCCACTTGTGATATATAGAGATAATGAAGAATTTTGTGAGTGACGTGAACACTGCCAGATATACTCCATTTAAGAACAAATGCCGATTGATACTGAAAAAGTTGTTATGTGTACAATAATTATTAATGTCTTTAGGGGAAACAAATCTTGTAGCTATGAAAACTGTTTGAAATATGATCCATTTTTAATGTCAAACTCTTTAGAAGAAGACGAGACCTAAAGTTATTTTGATGTAAAAATATACCCATAAGAATTTATCATAAGATTAAAGCGGGTTACAAAAACGGGTTTTTCCAATAAAAATTTTCCTTAAAATCTAGAATCACAAGGATTCCAACTTAGTTATTATATAATAAAATAAATAATTAATATGATATAATTTAGAAACTTACAATATGCATAAACATACATTTTACTATATATATATTATGCATCTTATCTCGGACTTAGAATGATAGACCATGAATGTTGTATCCCCTTCGGTACATTGTTCCTTACTAGATAAATTGCATCAGATGTAGCAATCCATTTACGAACTTGACCACATCGGCGACTACTAGCTCCCCTATATGCTCTCCACATATCAAAGAAAAGTTGACCTTGCCTCAACTGACAACGCCATACTAATCTCTTGGGTGCAGTCTCCTCAAATTTAAAGTTGAAATTAGTATTGAATGCTATCTGTTGGGGAGGTTGTACTCTGTTTTGGTTGGATGTGCAATTCACTGTAAGAATTTTACCCTCACGGATTTCGTTTCGAAATTCTAAAGTGTTCAAGGGGCATGATGGATTACATAGGTTAGGGTCAGCTCCTTTGGAACACTTAAGACCTTCATTCAAACCAAAACACATCGCAATAACCAACAACAAAATCATAAGAAACTTCATTTTGGATAGTTTTTTTTTTTTTTTTTTTTTTTAGAG
>OVAP01000843.1:18564-29292 GCA_900406295.1 Aurinia saxatilis
TTTTTAGAGTAATATGAATTCAAGGACGTTGAAGTGTAGTATTTATAGGTTTTCTGTGGTAAATGAATTTAATGGGTTTTTTTTTTATCAAATTATATTTTTATGGCAATTGCTAAATTTAATCAGAAGCCAGTAAAATTTATGGCCAAACGAGTATTCAGTGTCTAAAAATAAGCTGAACCAATAAGATCAATCGAAAAGGATTTAGTCTTGCAAACTAATCATGACCTCTGAATCTAAACAAACCAAAGGTTAAATATGTGTCCACTTAATCTTCATGCATTAAATAATAAATCATTATCTCAAAACAACTTTCAACATATATGTTAATCTAAAAATAATCACTAACTAGATTATTTGTCCGCACTCTATAATTTATATTAAATGTAAAATAATTAATTATGTTAAAGAATTATAAGAAATTATAAAAATAATGTTATAGGTTTGTGTTTGATCAATCTATATAGTCGATTCCTACAATATTTCACATACACGAGGCACCAACAATTCATCTCAAATTATGCTTTGAAAAATTTGAGAGGTTTAGGTTGCTCAAGTACTCCTTAAAAATCAACACGTGCATCAAATGAATGAACGGCCCATGTGATTTATATGTTTTATCGGCCCATGTACCTATGTTGGGGCACTGCGGAAAACGAAATAAAAAAACACACCCATCGATAATCAAAACCATATTAAATTTGTTATAATTTTAAAACATTCAAAACTAAACCATAAACCTTCAACTAAACTCTAACTCTTCAAAACTAAACTCTAAATATAAAATAATTAACCAAAACAAAAATAAATAAATTATAAACTTTTGAAATTATTAGTATTTGTAAGATTTTGGAAAACATAATTTTTAGTGGTATTTTTAGAAAATAAAATTTATAGTAATATTTTTGGAACTATACTCCAGATAATGGTTTTTTTTCCTTTTTTTTACTTCAAGAGCAATTTAATAATATTTACCATAAGTAAAATGGGAAAAAAGTAGACAGCAAAAAGCAATGAATGGATTGGAGAAGATCGGTTTAATTTGTTTAATAGCCTACTCTCTTGAAGTCGAAGAACCAATAGCAATGAGAAGCGTAAAAAGAAGAGGCAGAGCACTGCCACTGCCACCGCCACGTCATCACATTAACTCAAGGGACTCCGACGGCAGCATGGACTCGAAGATCTCAGAGTTCAAAACTGGTGGTGATGATACTGTCACTGATGTCTCAAAGATATATAAAGCTAGCCTCAAGAACAGAGCCGGATTTGGACACATGAAACTAATACATTTGTATGGGCCCTCAGTTTTTGAAGGGCCCCACTTAAAAAATATATTTTTAATATAAAAAATTACGAATATAATATGCTTCGCAGATATTTACCGTATTATGTGGGCCTCTAAAATATTGTGCAGTTATTATACAATTAATAATAAAAAAAATTGAGTTGTTTTCACGAGGAAGAAGAGTAAAAGACGCAGAGAAGAATTTTTTTTTTCTTAAGAGCAGAAAAGAATTTTCTAAGTCTTCAATCTGAAGGTAAAAATTGAGTTGTTTTTCAGAGTCATCCATTGTTATTACTGTTTTGAGGATATTGTTTTATTTCTCGTATTAAAAACATACATTTTTATATATTTTTTTCTACAACTTTTTTAGATATACCTTAAAAGTTAAAATCTTAGAATTTTATTTCGTATAAGGCCCCAAATATGTAAGATCCGGTTCTGCTCAAGAAGCACCTTCGTGTGTAGCTAGGGACTGGATTTGCCGAGTAAAAAGATTGTTGCAGCGTGGATAATTAGTAACTTTTGGTTAACAGTGTGGTTGCTTTCTTTCAAATAGCCATATTAGCACTTACATGGCATTGTTGAGCATGCCGGAATTTATAATATTATATGTGATAAGAGAAGGAGAAATACCCCTTGACTTCAAATCTCTGCATAAACTCAACGCCTTACTGAACTTCCCACGTTACAAAACCCATCAATCAAAGTGTTATAAGTGATCACGTTCGGATCAATACTATCACTCTTCATTCTGTCAATTAGCTTATCGGCTTCATCAGCTTTCATCTCTCGACATAACCCACCGATTAGAGTATTATAACTAACAATGTTACAGGAAACTCCTCTCTCGCGCATTTCCATCTTTTATGTTTATTCTGTTGCATCTTTAAAGCCATCTTTTGTTCTCCCATCTTTACAAAGCTGATTCATCACAGTGTTATAAGTATAGAGATTGGGTAAAATCCCATCAACCTGCATCTTCTTGTACATCTCAAACCCTTGTTCTTGATCCCGTTTTTTGAATCACCCATTGATCAAAACCGTGTAAGTACGCTCACTGGGTACTACTCCGATCCTCACCATTTCGGAAAGCAAATCTTTAGCCTTATCTATTTCTCCCGTCTTACAACACCCATCAATCAAAGTAGTGTAAATAACAACGTTTGCAGAAAACCCAGACTCTTAATCTCAAAACTCTTGCCGAGTTCTCCAGCTTCGCAACATCCTTTGATCACAATCCCGAAGATATACACATCAAACTCAACTTTGGTTTTGTTCTTGTTGAAGAAACCCCACCATTGACCAAAACAAGTCAGACCGAACAACGAAACTCAAGAAGTTATTGAAGCAATTCGGTCATCAATCTCTCGTTCACTTTGGTCATCGTCCATACATCACCAAGGTTATTCACCTCTTTGCTGGAAAGCTGATAATCAAACCAATTCATAATCTCTGAAACAACAATTGCTTGTTCATAATGGTGATATAACCCAGATTATCAATAAACGAAATCGAAACCAAATTAAAAAATTGAAAAGACACAATTGATCGATTTTTCAAGATAAAGAAATTTTGTTATTTGATAAATAGGTTTTAAACAATAGATTGATCAAGAATGATGAGTAAGGATTTGTAGATTTTCTCACAGAAACTATCGCCAAAATAAATCATTGATTTTCTCATAGATTTACTGCAGGTCATCAACTCAATAAATTGATTGGCTAATATCTGACACTAATATATTTTTATTAAACTTACTTCTCAATTAGTAGTAAAGAGTTAGGGCAATGAAATCTTGTAATCATTACAAACTTTTTTTTTTTGTCCCTAATGTAATATTTTTATAATTTGTGTGTTATTGGTGTAATCTTATTACATAAAGTTGAGTGCGTTCGACGTGAACTTGACACATAAAAGATACTTAGAATCATGACCTCTGAATCTAAACAAACCAAAGGTTAAATATGTGCCCACCTAATTTGCATGCATTAAATAATAAATTATTATCTCAAAACAACTTTCAAAATATATCTTAATCTAAATATAGGTACTAATTAAATCAATAACATATATTTTTGTGGGGTACTAGGGCAATGAAATCTTGTAATCATTACAAATTTTTTTGTCACTAATGTAATGATTTTATCATTTATATGTTATTGGTGTAATCTTATTACATAAAATTGAATGTGTTCGACGTAAGCTTGTAAGATAAGAGATACTTAAAATCTACGATTGGTCCTATTGTGATGATTTGTCATGATGAAATCAGTTCTCATGGAAGCCAAACCTCGTGAATACAAAACATGTTATGAGGAAAGAGTATGAGATCGATTCAATACACTCCGTTGTCCAAGCAATCCAATTTTCATGGAAGTTAAGCCTTGTGAATACCACTCTTAGAAACTGCATTCAATTCTATCATAAACATTATTCACACTCGTTTTTTACCACCATTGAATATCTTATTTTCGCTTGTGATTTTTGGAGATAATGACAAATCTTGTGAGTGATGAAAACACCGCCAGATATAATCCATTTAAGAGCAATGTCGATTGATATTGAATAAACGCTATGTGTATGAAAACAAATCTTGTAGCTATGAAAACTTTGTTTGACATGTGATCCATTTTTAATGTCAAACTCTTTATAATAAGACAAACCCTAAAGTTATTTTGATGTAAATATACCCATAAGAATTTATCAGAAGACTAGAGAGGGTTACCAAAGCGGGTTTTTCCAATAATTTTTTTCACTTAAATCTAAAATTATATATGCCTATCACACGAATTCTAATTTAATTATTATATAATAAATGATCAGGACTTGTAGCCTAGTGGTTTGTGCTAGTGCCGTTACTGTGTCACCGCCTGAGTTCGAGTCCAAATTAATGCATAATTGTTGACAAAAAAAATTATATAATAAAGTAAATAATTAATATGATATAATTTAAAACCTAACAATATGCATAAACATCAAATAAACATACATTTTACTATATATTTTATCTTGTTGTTATGCATCCTAACTAGGAGGTAGAATGATTGACCATGAATCTTGTAGCCCCTTCATTTCATTGTTCCTCACTAGATAAATTCCATCAGGTCTAGCAATCCATAAACGAACTTGAGCACATCGACGGCTACTAGCTCCTCTATATGCTCTCCACATTTCATAGAAAACCGAAGATTGAGGTTGACCCAAGTGACAACGCCATACCAATCTCTTGCGTGGAGTCTCCTCAAATTGAAAGTTGAAATTATTATTGAATGCTATCTCTTGTAGAGGCAGTACTCTGTTTTGGTTTGATGTGCAATTGACTTGAAGAGTTGTACCCGGACCGAGTTCGTTTCGAAATTCTAAAGTGTTCAAGGGGCATGATGGGTTACATAGGTTAGGGTCAGATCCTTTGGAACACTCAAGACCTTCATTCAAACCAAAACACATAGATATATCCAACAACAAAATCATTAAAAACTTCATTTTGAAATTTTTTTTGTTTTTGTTTTGTTTTTGTTTTTGTAGAGTAGTGTGAAAGTTAAGGATTTTGAGGTGTAGTATTTATAGTTTTTTTGTGGTAAATAAATTTAATGGTTTCTTTGATCAAATTAAATACTTAAGGCAATTCCTGAATGTAAAGACAAGCCAATAAAACTTATGGCCAAACGAGTATTTGGTGTCAAAAGAAGGTTAATCAATAAGATCAAACCAAAAAAATTAGTCTTGATCTAATCTTGACCTCTGTCCTCTGAAACTAAACAAGCCAAAGGTTTTAAATGTAACAAAAAATCTTGAAAATGTATTATTTAGATAATACAAGATATGTACCCACACAAAATGCATGCATGCATTAATTAGATCATTATCTCTAAACAGCTTTCAAATTATATTTTAACCTAAAGTAGGTACTAATTAATTGCTAAATTTTTGGGAAGAAGCAAAAATACATATTATACTATTTTGGTTTAGTAACATATTTTACTATTTGGTTTACTTTAGCGGTTATTAGGGTAATAAAATCTTATAATCATTATAAAATCTTTTGTTATTGGTATGATGAGTTTGCAATTTATGTGTTATTGGTGTGAAGATTTATAAGTTGGATATTTATTGGTTTTGTAGTTCTATCCAAATCTAATGAGATTCTTACAATCTTAAAAATCTTAAAATATTCATTTGGGTAAAATTTGTTAAATACACAAAAATATTCACAAAATTAACAAATAATTTTACATATCTAACCAATCTCTACAACAATAAACAAACTCTATCAAAATCCTACTCCCAATAAGTTACAAGATGCCTGATCAACATCTACCCTCTCTATCAAATTTGTCTTAAATGATGAGCCTATTAGTTGATCCAAAAAAAAAAAAAAAGGGTTAAGCAAAAAACGAAAAAAATATGAGACTCTTAGCCACAAGTTATTCTGAGTTTAAATAAGCCAAAGCAGTGTGGAGAAGTTGGAAACAAATGTTCAGATTACAGTTTCACATGGAACACAACGTTAACAAAACCTAGTAGCTAGGTTGCTAGATACATCATACATGGGGTAGAAATAGAAGCGGTAATTTGATATTAGAAGTAAAGTAATGAGTTCATAAAAAAATATTTATTCAAAAACTAATTTGGGTTTAAATAAGCCCGGTTTTCTACAACATGAAATTCCCACTCCCAAAGCTCAACATAAGCAGACACAAAAACAACAACAAAAGAAACAACAGAGCCAATACAAAAGAAAACACTAAGGTCTTTCCTCTCTGGACCTAAAACCATTGTCCAAAACAAAACAAAACAAAAGAAAGAAACTTGACGAACAAGAAAAGAAAAACATATCCTTCACTTCTTCAAAAGATTTCTTGAGAAAATCCTCTCGCAATAAGGATTATTACGCAATATCGAATGTGGCCTTATCACTTCCACAAGTGAAGCATGAAATGGACCCTAGCCTGTTCCAGTTCGGTTTAATTTGATTCAAACCAAAATTTAAGAACTGTCACGATGAACTCTTTGTGCTAAGGTGAACTCTTTGTGCTAAGGTGATTTGTGAGATCAATTACTTTCACTGATATAGATTCAAATATTGGGGGGCTAAATGGAGTTTGTGGTTCTGAACGTAACAACCACATCACACCAAATATTGATATTGGTTCCATCTCCAACTATCCATCCTAGACCTTGTTTTAGAACTTCGATTCATTATACGGCACCAACCATGAAAGGCACTTGATCGTAGTATGTAATGCAACATTTGCTCAACACAACCCAAATCAATAGTGATTCAGGTTGGTAAAAAAATCTTCCAGTTAAAAATTTCCACAAGAGTATCATTGAATATTTCTATTTCCCGTCCAAGTCCGTCTGATATTGTAAACATGTACAAATGCCGATTGATATTGAAAAAATCGTTATGTGTACAATAGTCAATAACGAATAATGGCTCGTTGGTGGATCCTAGTAAAAATCATTAGACGGTTATTAGACGCTCAGTAGGGGCCTAGTGCCTATACGAATTAGTCGGAGCCTAGGCAGGTGGGACCTAAACGTCAAGCAATTATTTAGTAATTTGTATACTTTTAAGTTTTAACTCGGAAAATCTGATATATATTTAAAGTAAACAAATCCAAGAAAGAATTCAGAGAAATATACTTAATAAATAATATATTTAAAAAACAAAAGACATAAGCCAAAATAAAAGAAAAAAAAATGCATTGTCTTAATAATTGTAAGAAATCAAAACAAAAATAATGAACATTACTAAAACAATATATAAATCCATAAACTTAAGGAGACAATAAAAAGCAACAATAAACATCAAAACGTCATTTTAAGTTAATAGAAAGTAAAATCGAAACGATAAATAAAAAAGGTAAATTTCACAACAAAAAAAGAAGACAGAATAGCAAAAAGGATAAAAAGAATTGTCAATTATACTGTGAAAAAACAAAAGTAACGAAGCAATTAAAACAAATGTTGTGCAGATGATTATATAATTGAACTCTACTCCGTGTTTTTCTTTTATATATATATATATATATATATATATATATGATTAAATTAATTTGTAAACAATAACCCCCCAAAAAAACTAAATTAAAACAGTTGTTAAAACGAGCATCTAGGGCGATTTGACAGATTTTTTAGGTAATTTGAACAAATTTTAGACGATTTAGACCACCTGAACCGGACCACTGATTTTCTTCACCGATTTGCCTAAAATCATTTTGGATGTATACGATTGGATGCGTATACGAATGCCTAGGCTGATTTTTAGAACACTGACAATAATTATCAATATCTCAAGGAAAACAAATCTTGTAGCTATGAAAACTCTGGTTGAAATGTGATTCATTTTTAATGTCAAACTCTTTAAAATAGATGAAACCAAAAGTTATATTGATGTAAAAATATGTACCCATAAAAATTTATTATAAGACTAAAGTTAGAATTTCACTTAACTAGAATTATCTTCCTACCACACGGATTCTAATTTAGTTATTAAATAATAAAATAAATTATTAATATGATATAATTTAAAAGCTTACAATATGCCTAAACATCAAATAAACATACATTTTACTATATATTTTTTCGTTTTGTTATGCATCCTATCTCGGAGTTGGAATGATAGACCATGGATGTTGTATCCCCTTCGGTTCATTGTTCCTCACTAAATCAATTCCTTCTTGTGTAGCAGTCCATAAACGAACTTGACCACATCGACGGCTACTAGCTCCCCTATATGCTCTCATCAATTCAACAAAATACCGAGATTGACGTATCCTCAAGTGACAGCGCCATACTAATCTCTTGGGTGCAGTCTCCTCAAATTTAAAGTTAAAATTATTATTGAATGCTATCTCTTGGAGAGGCTGTACTCTGTTTTGGTTGGATGTGCAATTGACCTGAAGAATGTTACCTGGACCGAGATCATTTCTAAATTCTAAAGTGTTCAAGGGGCATGATGGATTACATAGGGTAGGGTCAGCTCCTTTGGAACACTTAAGACCTTCGTTCAAACCAAAACATATAGCAATAGCCAACAACAAAATCATAAAATACTTCATTTTGGATAATATAGTTTTTTTCTTAAGTAATATGAAATCAAGGATGTCGAAGTGTTTATATATTTTTGTGGTAAATAAATTAAATGATTTTTACTTAAATTAAAAATTTAAGGCAATTGCTAAATTTAAACACAATCCAATAAATCTTATGGCCAAACAAGTATTTGGTGTCGAAAAATAAGGTTAATCATTAAGATTAAACAAAAAGTATTAGTCTTGCAAATTAATCATAACCTCTGAAACTAAACAAACCAAAGGTTTAAGATGTAACAAAAAAATCTTGGAAAATTTATTATTATAAGTATGATACTAAATATGTACCTGCCTGCATTCATTAATAAATCATCATCTCAAAACAGCCTTCAAAGTATATATTAATTAATCTAAAATTAGGTACTAATTTTTGGGTTATTGGGGTAATGAGGTCATGTAATCATTATAAAATTTTATGTTATTGTTGTGATGATTTTACCATTTATGTGCTATTGGTGTGATGATTTATAAATTATCTATTTATTCGTTTTTCAGTTTTATCAAATTCTTATGTTAAATATATACATGAGATTATTAAAATATTAAAATATACATTTTATTGGTAAGATCTATCAAATACACAAAACTCTTACAAAATTAACAAATATTTTTTACATATTTGACAAATCTCTAAATAAAATCAACAAACTCTATCAAAATCATATTCCCAAAACCTCTGTATATTCAAATATTTTCCTTATTGGCGAAATAAAACTAGCATTCAATCCAGTGTGTTAACTGAAAGTTTATTTAATTAACTAACAGTTGCATGCAAAAGAAAAGAACTTGATGAAATGTGATGGAAAACAATCTAGCCAAGATAAAACAATAATTTTAAAAACAATACAGCTCAAAGATCAATTACACGATGTTTTAAAAAAAAAAATTCAATCACACATCAATGTATGATCAGCATCCATTTCTTTTTTTAATCACAGGCCGTTGTCTTAAAGATGAGACTATTAGCAACATGTTATTCTAGTGTCAATAAGCAAAAACAGTGTGGAGATGTTGGAAACAAATCTTAGTTAGGTTGCTAGATATTGAGGGGGTATAAATAGAAGCAATAATTTGATATTGAAGGTAAAGTAATGTGGTGGTTATATTTTCTCTCTCTATCCTCTCTCGACTCTTTTTCCTCTCTGGTGACGAGCGAGTGAATTTGATGCATCTCCCAGCGTTGGTGCTTCTCACTTTCATTCACAGAGGGCTTTTTCCCCTTATTATCGGCGCTTCAAGACGGCTCTGTTTTGCAGACAATGACGGAATTCCTCCATCGAACTAAGGTTTCCTCTCTTCCGCCGCGTGGTGGGGGAGAAGTGAGCGGAGTGATGTGTGGTTGAGGCAGAGATTTTAAGGGGAGTGGAATCTCGCTATATGCTTCACTCCCAAGAACGGCTATGAGAATGGCGGTTCTGGACAGCAGAGAGATCAAAGAACTCATCTCGACGAAGAAGACGAAGTTGCGATTCACATGACGTAAGTCACGACAGACGCTCAGAGGGTTTGCGGCAAATGGAGGAGTACGTGTAGACGGTGAGATTGGTGGCGGCACACGAGTCTTCAGCAAGTTCGGCGGGAAGCTAGTCGGCCGTTCCTTCCTCCTAGATCCATGATCTCTAATTCGAAGGTATGGGCATGTTTATTACTGCATACAAGGGCTTAATCGTCAGTGGTTTCTGTCGGGATCTTGCATCCGGAGGATCTGGTCTTCGAAATTGGGATAGTTCATGTGTGGTTGATGGTGATGGGCCATGCAAGGTCCATTCTCGATCCAAGACCTTTTACAGCCCGGCCCACTTAACGAATTGAAGTTCGGCCCACTACGCTGAAACAACATTTACCATGATTAGTTTGTTTAACCATGGTAAGTGTCGAATGTCGGTCTATTTTTACTATAATATTCCTATGTAATCATTGTTTTTGGGATCTGATTTTTTTTTGGGATTGGAGAGAACTTTGAGTTCCGAGCTTCACTTTGTATGACAGTTTCCGAACTTAAATACAAAGATCTCCCGACCTCAATTTTCTTTGTAACGTTACTCTCTTCAAATGAACTACAAAATCTTGAAACATTGTCCGAACTTTCTACAAGAACGAAGGTCTCAACCCATCTCTAACTATCGAACTACTTATTAACACACAAACAACCCTCCGACCTACTTTGTTTACCACCAGTGGTTCACTTGAAACCCTAATTGGAGTTTGGGGTCACCTCTTCAAGTGCGCAATCATTTCGTAATTTTGGAAAATACTCAGCTTTTGTGTGTATTAACCCACCAAAAGAACTTCTGAGTATTTTTGGTATGATATCAAACGGTGTCCAAAATTATTAAGAGATTG
>OVAP01000844.1:0-29287 GCA_900406295.1 Aurinia saxatilis
ATGATATAAATGACTTAATATTTTGGATACGGTTAAAGATCTTTAAAAAAAAAATTCCAACAATCCCTCAATTTGTGGGTTAATACAAATGAATTTGGACATCATTAGAGATCATAAAAAAATAAGTCAAAGAATCTTCCAATTCATGGGTTAATACACATGAAAGTTGAGTATTTTTCTCAAATTACTAAATGGTATAAATACCTTATGATTTTGGACACCGTAAGAGATCATGTAAAAAAATACTGGAAATCCTTAAATTTGTGGGTTAATACACATGATAGTTGAGTATTTTTCTCAAATTACTAAATGGTATAAATATCTTAGTATTTTGGACACCGTAAGAGGTCATGTAAAAAAATACCGGAATTCCTTAAATTCGTGGGTTAATACACATGAATTTGGACCCTATTAGAGATCATAAAAAAAACAAGTCAAAGAATCTTCCAATTCGTGGGTTATAGACATGAAAGGTTAGTATTTTTCTCAAATTACTAAATGGTATAAATACCTTAGTATTTTGGATACCGTAACAGATCATGTAAAACAATACCGGAAATCCTTACATTGTGGGTTAATACACATGAATTTGGACACCATTAGAGTTTATAAAAAAAAAAGTAAAAGAATCTTTCAATTCGTGGGTTAATACACATGAAAGTTGAGTATTTTTCTCAAATTACCAAATAGTATAAATATCTTAGTATTTTGGACACCGTAAGAGATCATGTAAAAAAATACCGGAAATCCTTAAATTTGTGGGTTAATACACACGATAGTTGAGCATATTTCAAAAATTACCAAATGATATAAATGACTTAATATTTTGGATACGGTTAGAGATCTTCAAAAAAAAACAAGTCCATCAATCCCTCAATTCGTGGGTTAATACACATGAATTTGGACAGCATTAGAGATCATAAAAAAAAACAAGTCAAAGAATCTTCCAGTTCGTGGGTTAATACACATGAAAGTTGAGTATTTTTCTCAAATTACTAAATGGTATAAATACATTAGTATTTTGGACACCGTAAGAGATCATGTAAAACAATACCGGAAATTCTTAAATTCGTGGGTTAATACACATGAATTTGGACACCATTGGAGATTATGAAAAAACAAGTAAAAGAATCTTCCAATTTGTGGTCAATACACATGAAAATTGAGTATTTTTCTCAAATGACCAAATGGTATAAATATCTTAGTATTTTGGACACAGTAAGAGATCATGTAAAAAAATACAGGAAATCCTTAAATTTGTGGGTTAATACACACGATAGTTGAATATATTTCAAAAATTACCAAATGATATAAATGACTTAATATTTTGGATACGGTTAGAGATCTTAAAAAAAACTAGTCCAACAATCCCTCAATTCGTGGGTTAATACACATGAATTTGGACACCATTATAGATCATAAAAAAACAAGTTAAAGAATCTTCCAATTCGTGGGTTAATACACATGAAAGTTCAGTATTTTTCTGAAATTACCAAATGGTATAAATTTTGGACACCGTAAGAGATCATCTAAAAAACACCGGAAATCTTTAAATTTGTTGGTTAATACACACGATGATTTAGTGTTTTTCCAAAATTACCAAATGATATAAATGATTTAATATTTTAGATACTGTTAGACATCTGAAAAAAAAAGGTCTAAGAATCCCTCAATTTGTGGGTTAATACACATGAATTTGGACACCGTTAGAGATCATAAAAAAACAAGTCAAAGAATCTTCCAATCCGTGGGTTAGTACACATGAAAGTTGAGTATTTTTCCAAAATTACCAAGTGATATAAATGACTTAATATTTTAGATACGGTTAGAGATCTACAAAAAAAAAAACAATTCCAAGAATCCCTCAATTTGTGGGTTAATACACATGAATTTGGACAACATTAGAGATCATAAAAATACAAGTCATCGAATCTTCCAATCTGTGGGTTAATACACATGAAAGTTGAGTATTTTTCTCAAATTAGCAAATGGTATAACTACCTTGGTATTTTAGACACCGTATGAGATCATCTAAAAATAATGGAAATCCTTAAATTTGTGGGTTAATACACACGATAGTTGAGTATTTTTCCAAAATTACCAAATGATATAAATAACTTAATATTTTTTATACGGTTAGAGATCTTAAAATAACAAGTCCAAGAATCCCTCAATTCGTAGGTTAATACACATGAATTTGGACACCATTAGAGCTCATAAAAAAACAAGTCAAAGAATCTTCCAATCCGTGGGTTAATACACATAAAAGCTGAGTATTTTTCTCAAATTACCAAATGGTATAAATAGCTTAGTATTTTTAACACCGTAAGAGATCATGTAAAATAATGCCGGAAATCCTTAAATTTGTGGATTAATACACACAAAAGTTGACTATTTTTCCAAAATTTCCAAATGATATAAATGACTTAATATTTTGGTTACGGTTAGAGATTAAAAAAAACGAAAAAACTCCAAGAATCCCTGAATTCGTGGGTTAATACACATGAATTTGAACACCATTAGAGATCATAAAAAAATAAGTCAAAGAATCATCCAATTTGTGGGTTAATACACATGAAAGATGAATATTTTTCTCAAATTACTAAATGGAATAATACCTTAGTATTTTGGACACCGTAAGAGATCATCTAAAAAAAATACCAGAAATCCTTAAATTTGTGGGTTAATACACATAATAGTTGAGTATTTGTTGGAACAATACACCCTCAAATCCTTATTTTGAGGTTCCACTCCCCTCAAAATGAGGTTTGTTATTGGAGATGCCCTTAGAGATCATAAAAAAATAAGTCAAAGAATCTTTCAATCTGTGGGTTAATACACATGAAAGTTGAGTATTTTTCTTAAATTACCAAATGGTATAAATAGCTTATTATTTTGACACCGTAAGAGATCTATAAAAAATACCGAAAATCCTTGAATTTATTGGTTAATACACACGATACTTGAGTATTTTTCCAAAATTACCAAATGATAAAAATGACTTAATATTTTGAATACAGTTAGAAATATTTAAAAAAACAAGTCCAAGAATCCCTCAATTTGTGGGTTAATACACATGAATTTGGACACCATTAGAGATCTTAAGAAAACAAGTCAAAGAATCTTCCAATCCGTGGGTAAATACACATGAAAGTTGAGTATTTCCCCAAATTACCAAATGGTATAAATACATTTTCATTTTGGACACCGTATGAGATCATCTAAAAAATACCGGAATTCCCTAAATTTGTGGGTTAATACACATGATACTTGAATATTTTTTTCAAAATTACTAAAATGATATAATTCACTTAATATTCTGGATACGGTTACTGAAAAAAAAAAACAAGTCCAAGAATTCCTCAATTTGTGGGTTAATACATATAAATTTGGACACCGTTAGAGATCATAAAAAAAACAAGACAAAGAATCTTCCAATCCGTGGGTAATATACATGAAAGTTGAGTATTTTTCTCAAATTATCAAATGGTATAAATAGTTTAGTATTTTGGACACCGTAAGAGATCATCTAAAAAACCGGAAATCCTTAAATTTGTGGGTTAATACACACGATACTCGATTATTTTTCCAAAATTACTAAATGATATAAATGACTTAATATTTTGGATACGGTTAGAGATCTGGAAAAAAAACAAGTCCAAGAATCCCTCAATTCGTGGGTTAATAAACATGAATTTGGACACCATTAGAGATCATAAAAAACAAGTCAAAGAATCTTCCAATATGTGGGTTAATAAACATGAAAGATGAGTATTTTTCTCAAATTACCAAATGGTATAAATATTTTAGTATTTTTGACACCGTAAGGCCATCCACAACGGACAGAATATCTTTAACCAAGTATATATCAATATATGTAATATAATTTATTTACAGAATTAACTTTTAGAGAATAAAACAAAACCAACCAATAAGACATGGACACATGTAGATTATGTCAGTTAAAGGGGGTCTGGAAAGCCTAGGTACAGACACAAGTCTCATTCTCTCTCTTCCAATTTATCAGTTTTATTAGTTTTTTAATCTAAAGACATTAGAAAAGCTGTCCGTTGAGGATGGTCTAAGAGATCATCTAAAAAAACCTGGAAATCCTTAAATTTGTGGGTTAATACACACGATAGTTGAGTATTTTTCTAAAATTACCAAATGATATAAATAACTTAATATTTTGGATACGATTAGAGATCTTAAAAAACAAGTCCAAGAATCCCTGAATTTGTGGGTTAATACACATGAATTTGGACACCGTTAGAGATCATAAAAAAACAACTCAAAGAATCTTTCAGTCTGTGGGTTAATACACATGAAAGTTGAGTATTTTTCTGAAATTACCAAATGGTATAAATTCCTTAGTATTTTTGGATACCGTATGAGATCATCTAAAAAATACCGGAAATCCTTAAATTTGCGGGTTAATACACACGATAGTTGAGTATTTTTCCAAAATTACCAAATGATATAAATAACTTAATATTTTGGATACGGTTAGAGATCTTAAAAAACAAGTCCAAGAATCCCTGAATTTGTGGGTTAATACACATGAATCTGTACACTGTTACAGATCATAAAATACAAGTCTAGAATCTTCCGATCCGTGAGTTAATACAAATGAAAGTTGAATATTTTTCTCAAATTACCAAATGGTTTAAATAGCTTAGTATTTTGACACCGTAAGAGATCGTATAAAAAATACTGGAAATCCTCAAATTTGTGGGTTAATACACATGATACTTGAGTATTTTTCAAAAAATACCAAATGATATAAATGACTTAATATTTTGGATACAGTTAGAAATCTTTACAAAAACAAGTCCAACAATCCCTCAATTCGGGGGTTAATACACATGAATTTGGACACCATTAGAGATCATAAAAAACAAGTCAAAGATTCTTCCAATTTGTGGGTTAATACACATGAAAGTTGAGTATTTTTCACAAATTACCAAATGCTATAAATACCTTAGTATTTTGGACACCGTATGAGATCATCTAAAAAGTACCGGAATTCTCTAAAGTTGTGGGTTAATACACACGATACTTGAATATTTTTTCCAAAATTACCAAATGATATAAATGACTTAATTTTTTTGATACGGTTAGAGATCTTAAAAAAAACAAGTCCAAGAATCCCCCAATTCGTGAGTTAATACATATGAATTTGGACACCATTAAAGATCATAAAAAACAAGTTAAAGAATCTCCCAATATGTGGGTTAATACACATGAAAGTTTAATATTTTTCTTAAATTACCAAATGGTATAAATATCTTACTATTTTGGATACCGTATGAGATCATCTAAAAAATTCCGGAAATCCTTAAATTTGTGGGTTTATACACACGATAGTTGAGTATTTTTCTGAAATTACCAAATAATATAAATGACTTAATATTTTGGATACGGTTAGAGATCTTAGAAAAAACAAGTCCAAGAATCCCTCAATTCGTGGGTTAATACACATAAATTTGGATACCGTTAGAGATCATAAAAAAACAAGTCAAATAATCTTCCAATCCGTGGGCTAATACACATGAAAGTTGAGATTTTTCTCAAATTACCAAATGGTATAAATACCATAGTATTTTGGACAACGTATGAGATCATCTAAAAAAATACCGGAAATCCTTAAATTTGGGGGTTAATACACACGATATTCGAGTATTTTTCCAAAATTACCAAATGATATAAATGACTTAATATTTTAGCTACGGTTAGAGATCTTGATAAAATCAAGTCCTAGAATCCTTCAATTTGTGGGTTAATGCACATGAATTTGGACACCGTTAGAAATCATTAAAAAACAAGTCAAAGAATCTTCCAATTCATGGATTAATACACATGAAATTTGTGTATTTTTCTCAAATTACCAAATGGTATAAAGACCTCAGTATTTTGGACACTAGGAGATCATCTAGAAAAGTACCCGAAATCCTTAAATTTGGGGGTTAATACACACGGTAGTTGAGTATTTTTCCAAAATTACCAAATGATATAAATGACTTAATATTTTGGATATGGTTAGAGATCTGGAAAAAAAAATAAGTCCAAGAATCCCTCAATTTGTGGGTTAATAGACATGAATTTGGACACCATTAGAGATCATAAAAAACAAGTCAAAGAATCTTACAATTGGTGGGTTAATACACATGAAAGATGAGTATTTTTTTCAAATTACCAATGGAATAAATACCTTAGTATTTTTTACACTGTAAGAGATCATCTAAAAAAATACCGGAAATCCTTAAATTTGTGGGTTAATATACACGATAGTTGAGTATTTTTTCAAAATTACCAAATGATATAAATAACTTAATATTTTGGATACGGTTAGAGATCTTTAAAAAAACAAGTCCAAGAATCCCCCAATTCATTAGTTAATACACATGAATTTGGACATTGTTACACATCATAAAATACAAGTCAAAGAATCTTCTAATCCGTGGGTTAATACAAATGAAAGGATAATGTTTTTCTCAAATTTTCAAATGGTTTAAATAGCTTAGTATTTTGACACCGTAAGAGATCATCTAAAAAATACCAGAAATCCTCAAATTTGTGGGTTAATACACATGATACTTGAGTATTTTTCCAAAATTATCAAATGATATAAATTACTTAATATTTTAGATACGGTTAGAGATCTTTAAAAAAAAACAAGTCCAAAAATCCCTCAATTCGTGGGTTAATACATATGAATTTGGACGCCGTTAGAGATCATAAAAAACAAGTCAAAGAATCTTCCAATATGTGGGTTAATACACATGAAAGTTGAGTATTTTTCTCAAATTACCAAATGGTATAAATATCTTAGTATTTTGGACACCGTATGAGATCATCTAAAAAATACCGGAATTTCTTAAATTTGTGGGTTAATACACACAATACTTGAGTATTTTTTTCAAAATTACTGAATGATATAAATGACTTAATATTTTGGATACAGTCAGAGATCTTAAAAAAACAAGTCCAAGAATCCCTCAATTCGTGGATTAATACATATGAATTTGGACACCGTTAGAGATCATAAAATGACAAGTCAAAGAATCTTCCAATCTGTCGGTTAATACACATGAAAGTTGAGTATTTTTTTTAAATTACCAAATGGTATAAATACCTTAGTATTTTGGACACCGTATGAGATCATTTAAAAAATACCAGAATTCCTTAGATTTGTGTATTAATACACACGATAATTGAGTATTTTTTTCAAAAATATCAAACGATATAAATGATTTAATATTTTGTATTCGGTTAGAGATTTTTTAAAAGATAAGTCCAAGAATCCTTCAATTTGTGGGTTAATATATATGAAATTTGAGTATTATTGGTGTCTTTATATTATGAACACTATTATAATTATACCCAAAAAAAATCAACAAAAAACTTGAAATTTGATTGGTTAAACTTTAGACTTTAAGGTAAGTCAACGTGAGATGGAGTTAGCACCGTTTACGCAAAATCTCCACTGTGTGCATTTAAGAGAGTCTGATAAAATGTTTATAAAATTTGCCATATTAAAAATTGCGAAAAAGAGAGATTAGTGAGACACATGCGTGAGTGATACGACTAGTTTAGTAGTGAGTAGTGCTTGAGGTGTGGGAAGCTGTAATACACACCAGATTCATAGATGTTTGTAATAATGATTTGAGTTAATGTTTGTTATTATGGTATGGAGAAAGAAAGGAAATGATGGCGTAAGATTGCATGCTAAGGGACACAAGTTCCCTTCTCTTCTACTCTATCCTCTTTGTCTTTGCTCTGCTTCACTTGATTAGTTGTTTTCAAATGTGATTCTATTATCATATAAGCGTGAAGGGTTTGTTGTAATGATTAATAATACGTTGTTGGTTTTGAAATAACACAAAAAAGAATATAAAAAGGAGAAGATTGTCTCCCCCGGAGTCTTTAAACTTCCTCTCTCCGGAGAGCTTACCACTTATATCTTTCACTTTTCACTTTCCTCTTTTCTTGTTTCTCTCTCTCTCTCTCTCTCTCTCTCTCTCTCTGCGTTAACAAACACTTTTGATTCCGCCATTAATGCTCTCTACCTTCCAGTTATTGTTTCTCTCTTTCTCTCAACTTCAAACTCAACAACTATTGCAGAGTTGCTTTCTGATGCTTAAACTGGAGCATCACTAGTCTTTTTCTTCTGTTTAGCATAAAAAGTAACAACCTTGTTCATTTCCCGTAAAAGGGAAGGGAAGCTTTTGATATCTCGAGCATCAAACACCTTCACTTGAGCTCTGCAGCACCCATGGGGGACTAACTCTGCCCTTCCTCTGTTTGAAGTTGATAAAAAAAAAACTACATTTTTACAAAAGGAAGAAATGTTAAACGGCGCCGTTTCACTCTGTTTCTTCCTCTTTCTCCTCCTTGACGTTTCAGTGACGAGGGCAGACCCGACATTCAACGACGACGTTTTGGGTCTGATCGTTTTCAAGGCAGGACTCGACGACCCTCTCTCCAAGCTCTCCTCTTGGAACACCGAGGACTACGACCCCTGCAACTGGGTGGGCTGCATTTGCGACCCGGCCACCAACCGGGTCACCGAGCTCCGTCTCGACGGCTTCTCACTCTCCGGTCACATCGGTCGTGGGCTTCTCCGTCTCCAGTTTCTCCACACTTTAGTCCTCTCCAACAACAACTTCTCGGGCACTCTAAACCCCGAGTTCACTCACCTCCCTTCCCTCCAGCTCCTCGACTTCACCTCCAACAATCTCTCCGGTCGGATCCCTGACGCCTTCTTCGACCAATGCGGCTCCTTGAGGTCCGTCTCCTTCGCCCGAAACAAACTCACTGGTCCTCTCCCTGTCTCCCTCACTTACTGCTCTTCTCTCACACACCTCAATCTCTCCACCAATCAGCTCTCCGGGAGATTACCACCAGACATCTGGTCTCTCAGGAGCTTAAACTCTCTTGATTTATCTGACAACTTCCTCCAAGGAGAGCTTCCCGATGGGATCGGTGGTCTCTATGATCTCCGTGACATCAACTTATCCAAAAACTGGTTCTCTGCTCATCTTCCTTCCGACATTGGAACATGCTCTTCACTCAACTCCATCGACTTCAGTGACAATTACTTCTCTGGTCATCTCCCCGATTCATTGAAAGCTTCTTCTTGTAGCTTACTTCGGTTGCGAGGTAACTCTCTCGTTGGAGAAATCCCTGATTGGATCGGTGACATCGCTAGTCTCGACACTCTTGATCTCTCCTCCAACAATTTCACCGGAAATGTCCCAATCTCCCTCGGGAATCTCGAGTTCTTGAAGGAGCTGAATCTGTCTACAAACTTGCTCCATGGGGAGATTCCAGAGACCATTTCTAACTGCTCCAACTTGGTCTCCATTGATGTCAGCAGGAATTCATTCACCGGGGATGTGCTTAAGTGGATGTTCAACGGAAACTACTCTCAAAGTTCGTCTCTTTCTAGATATAGTCTCGACAAAAAATCAGGGAATGATACGATTCTGTCCATGGTTGGGTTTCTTCAAGGTCTCCGGGTCCTTGATCTGTCCTCAAATGGGTTTTCCGGTGAGATACCGTCTAACATTTGGACTCTCAGAAGTTTGGTGCAGCTGAATATTTCCAATAACTCTCTGTTTGGTACCATACCCACCGGCATTGGAGGACTGAAAGTCACAGAGGTTCTTGATCTCAGTAGTAATCTTCTGAATGGAACGGTTCCTTCTGAGATCGGAGGAGCTGTCTCTTTAAAACAACTTAATCTGCAGAGAAACCGTCTCTCCGGCCAGATTCCAGTGCAGATCTCAAACTGTTCGGCTTTAAACACAATGTAAGTAGTCCTCTAAGATTGTCACGTAGGATTGTTATATATCTGAATGTAATGTAGCAATATATGTGGTTGTGCAGAGATCTCTCGGATAATGAATTATCAGGTGATATTCCGGGGAGCATTGGCAGTTTGAGCAACCTTGAGTACATAGACTTGTCGAGAAACAAGCTCTCGGGAAGCTTACCTAAAGAGATAGAGAAACTGTCGCACCTCGTGACCTTTAACATCTCTCACAACAACATCACCGGGGAGCTGCCCGCTGGAGGTTTCTTCAACACCATTCCTCTCTCTGCTGTCACCGGAAACCCATCCCTCTGTGGCTCTGTTGTGAACCGCTCTTGTCTCTCTGTCCACCCCAAACCAATCGTCCTCAATCCCAACTCTTCCAATCCAGCCACTGGTCCCGCTCTCAACGGTCAGGTGAGGAAGAGTGTTCTGAGCATATCCGCAATGATTGCCATTGGTGCAGCCGCCTTTATTGCCATTGGGGTTGTGGCTGTCACTCTACTCAACGTGCACGCTCGCTCTAGCGTTTCCCGCCATGATGCAGCCGCAGCTGCTGCTGCTCTCGCTATGTCAGTTGGAGAAACGTTCAGCTGTTCTCCAAGTAAAGATCAAGAATTCGGGAAGCTCGTGATGTTTTCAGGCGAAGCGGATGTGTTTGACACCAGTGGCGCAAATGCACTGCTCAACAAGGACTGTGAGTTGGGCCGTGGTGGGTTCGGAGTGGTCTACAGGACAAATCTTCACGATGGGCGTCCTGTGGCAGTCAAGAAACTGACAGTGTCTGGTCTGATAAAGTCCCAGGAAGAGTTTGAGAGAGAGATGAGGAAACTAGGGAAGCTTAGGCACAAGAATTTGGTGGAGATCAAAGGGTACTACTGGACGCAATCGCTGCAGCTCCTAATCCACGAGTTTGTCTCAGGGGGAAGCTTATACAGACATCTCCATGGAGACGAGAGCGTTTGCCTAACGTGGCGTCAACGCTTCAGCATCATTTTAGGTATAGCGAGAGGTCTGGCATATCTGCACGGCAGTAACATTACTCACTACAATCTGAAAGCAACGAATGTGCTCATAGACTCCACGGGGGAGGCTAAAGTCTCTGATTTTGGGCTGGCTAGGCTATTGGCTTCTGCGTTGGACAGGTGCGTCTTGAGTGGGAAGGTGCAGAGCGCACTGGGGTACACAGCCCCGGAATTTGCATGCAGGACAGTCAAGATAACCGACAAATGCGATGTGTATGGGTTTGGGGTCTTGGTACTGGAGGTGGTGACGGGCAGGAGGCCGGTAGAGTACGCGGAAGACGATGTTGTGGTACTATGTGAGACGGTTAGAGAAAGGCTAGAGGAAGGTAGAGTGGAGGAGTGCGTTGACGGTAGGCTAAGAGGGAATTTCCCAGCGGAGGAGGCAATACCGGTGATAAAACTAGGATTGGTATGCGGGTCACAAGTGCCGTCGAATAGGCCGGATATGGAGGAAGTGGTGAAGATATTAGAGCTCATACAATGTCCCTCTCATGACTTGGAGTGACTCATCCAATACAAATGGAACAATCCTTGTTCAGTATTTCTTTATTTCTTCTTTCAGTTTTCATATCATGGGTCATCATAATATAGTTTCATATATCCCTTCTAAAAATGGTTTGTCTTCTACAAAATGTTAAGGTTGGTTCGTAGAGTAGATCCAAACTTTTGCAAGTCTTAAAAGAGTGCTGATCATAGGAAACCCTTGAAGTCTCTATATTTTATTACAATGATGCCATGTTCAGAAGATGAGGGAAGTAACCATAGTGGAAAAGAGAACCAAGAAAACATAAACATGACATGATTCTCCAATTAAAGTCAGTCGGACGCACTAAGCATTACTCAGGGTCTCGCACTGCCACAAATCTTATTTTTATGGTACATAATAATCATTTCTTTGGCTTTTTGATTGTTCTTTTCCATAAAAATGAAATGATAAAGCAAGAAAGAGAAGTCCACCATGGTGAAGTGAAAGTCCCAGAGGGTCCAAGCATGAGCTTTTTCTGTAATGCTTTCATTATTGTATTGTTATGGAGTGTCCCACACACCTTCTCATTATTACAAATTTCAAAAGCTTCAATTTAAATTCTACTTTTGTCAGCTAATTTGCAAACACTCGTAATGTAATTCATTCTTTTAAGCCATGCATACTCTACTCACTACTACCACATGGTGTGGTCCAGAGAAACATATTGTCAAAATACAACATTTCTATTATAGATCAGTGGGAAAAATTCTGAAAAATATACGAAATTTTCAACTTTTGCCTGAAAAATACACGAACTTTTTGTGTTGTCATATTAATACACGAAATGAAATTCATTTCCAGATTAATACACGAACTGAGAAATTTTGTTTTTTCATACATGGCGCATCAAAATTAAATTTTGAAAATCCAATTTTGGCATCACCATTCTTCCCCAAATCAATTTGTTTTTAAGTTTTGAATAAAATCCAGAAATAAATATTTAAAGATGCAAAAGAAATCAAGATAAATTTTAAAATTTCCTATAATATTTTATAGAGTTTTAGGGCTTAGAATCCAAGACTTAAGGTTAAAACCCTAAAATATAAAATTCTAATCACTAAAAAAATATTTTAGACCCTAAACCCCTAAGATATAAACCCTGAAACCTTAAAAATTAAATCTGAATACTTATTAGACACTAAAATCAAACCCTACAAATTTTCAACCTTATATCCTAAAATTTTAAACTCTAAACTAAAACTTAGGGTTTAAAATGGATAACCCAATATGATTTATAACATTTAATCATTTTTTATTTAGGGTTGAAAATTTGTAAAATTGATGAGAAATTATTTCTGAATTTTATTCAAAATTTAAAAACAAATTGATTTAGAGAAGAATGATGAGGGCAAAATTGGATTTTCAAAAATTAATTTTGACGTTATGTATGAAAAAGACAAAATTTCTAAATTCGTGTATTAATCTGGAAACGAATTTTATTTCGTGTATTAATATGACAACGCAAAAATTTATGTATTTGTCGGGCAAAATTTATAAAATTCGTGTATTTTTCTGAATTTTTCCATAATTCTGATGTGAGGCTGAATCACAATTTAGCATTTCTCATTGTGATATTTTGTAGCATTGAGTGCTTTTTAACATCATTATGTCTTTGCTTTCCCCATATCGTGTCTGTCTCCCCTTTATTCTCCTCGTTAAACACTAAAAGTACAGTACTATATAGTATACATGTTACTAACCTTACTTTAATTTTGAATTTACATTCCAATTTAAAACCCATCACCAACTTTTCATTGTTCCACTTTTTTGCTTCCACTTTGAAAAGCACCTTGGGCTACAACTCCTAAACAAAAGCTGCTTCAATTCTGTATATTTTATAAGAAAAGATTTGGGCTGTTCTGTGTTGGGTTTGGCCCATGTAGTTCCATACAATGTTAACAGTTGATAATTTGGTTTGCTTGCACTAGAGCTTGCGCTTGCACAGATTACTCATCTAACTAAATTGGAGACTTAAGCAGGGATTCAACAATATACTGAATCTATTTTGCCTCATTTGTCATTTCCAATACAAATCTCTGCCTTTACTCAACTAATGGCTCTAACAAAAAACCACTCATGCATCACAGTAATCTTACCGGTTACAAACAACAGCTATAGATAATGTTGTCTCTCACACCCGGCTCATATAAGTACCTGTTCTCGTGTCCACCATGATTTCTTCACCAACGTTTACAAAGAGGGGCACACTAACTACTGCACCTGTCTCCAGTGTTGCTGGCTTTGTTCCACCTGCATCCACCCTCACAAGTTAGTCATTAGACCCAATAGTTTGGAGCACAGAGTATGTGAAGTGCAGCATTACCTTGTGCAGTGTCACCTCGAAGACCAGGATCAACATCAACAATTTTAAGCTGAACTGTAATGGGGAGATCAAAATCGATAACCTGAAAAGAGAGAGAGAGAGATGGTGGTGAGGTTAGTTAAAAGAGTTTATATATATAGGACAAGTGGTGAGTGAGTGAAAAGTGAAGATAGTACCTTGTCCTTCCAGTAGAGGAGATTGCATTCCATTCCCTCTTTGAGCCATTTGGTTTTGTCACCCATATCAGCCTCATTTAGACGAGTTTCTTCATAAGTAGTCTGCACAAGAAAGAGGTTTAAATAGGAAGCCAGTTTGGAAAGAAACAAAATAAGAAGGGAAGAATACCAAGTCCATGAAAACAAACTGAGAGGCGTCTTTGTAAGTGAATTGTTTGGTCTCCTTGTAGACATTTGCCTCCTCCATCTAAAAACACAAAATCCAATCCAGAGTGTGATAAGAAAGAAAGTCCAATTACATCAACAAATAGCTAAAAGATGCAATTTTGATGAAGAATAAAGAGATGTAGTACAGTGATTCCAGCACGAAAGGTTCGCTCGACGGTGCTGCCATTGACGTAGTTCCTGATTTTGGTTCGGACGAAAGCAGCACCTTTGCCAGGTTTGACATGAAGAAACTCTGTGACAAAGCAAAAGCAAAAAGACAGAATGAATGAAGAAATTTATAAAAGAATAAAGGAATAAGGAAGAATACCGAGAACACGCCAGGGAGCACCATCGACTTCGATGCTCAATCCGACTTTGATGTCGTTGCTTGTCAATGCATAAATCCCTGCAAGCATACATTATCAACAATTTCAAGAGGGAAATCCAAAACTTGAAAGAAAGCGAGAGAGAGTAGTAACTGGGAAATCTGTTGGTTTTGGTTTTAGTCGAAATCCTCAGAGGTAGCACGAGTCTCTTGGATGAAAATGATGAGGCCGTAGAAGAAGAGAGGCACGAGATGGAAGAAGAGCAAGACACAGAAGAAATCACCATTTCAGTATCTCACTCTAGACCCTTCTTCCTCGCCGGTGGATAAGGAAGAAATATCGACCGTAAAGCCCAATTCAACACAGTAACGGGCCCAATATTAAACCAGGCCTAAAAGCTTAAAGAACAAAGTGTCCTGCGCCATCGCCTTTGCTTTTTCTTTAGTGTGTTACTTTACAGTTTCTTAGTAGTTTGGTGGAAGATGTTGTTTTTACAAACTCGTTTATGTAACATGTTGAAGCATTCTAAAGTTTATAAATTAATTGAATGCAGAAAAGAAAGCCAAACAAAATTGCTTCAAAATCAAGCAACACAGGATGACCACACCAACAACAACAATTGTTGCTGCTTTCTTTCGATTCCACATTTTTTCCAATCCCAATTCCTTTTTCAAATCAACCTTAGGCTTCCTTCTTCTTCTCACAATCTTCTTTATCAGAACAAGACCCCTCCACAGAAATCTACAACATCTCGATTTGGGCTTTGTGCAATCGATGTCGATGGGTGGTTTGGAGTGAGAATCGATTTGGAGACGACAATGCTTTCGGAATCTGACGAGTAACGACAACCGGTGAAGCTTCCAATAAGTGACTCGGTTCTGTAGATTTAACTTCAAACTGAAACTCCTCACTCTCACACCAACTCTCAGCTTCCACACCAACAATCTCTGCCTCTCTTCATCCATCACCATATTTACACTAGTATCTCTTTTTCTTCAGTAATCTATAAATAGCATCAACACCCTAAACAGATCAGCGTTTTTCTTATCTTGGGCCTATTATTAGGCCCATTTGATTAATAATGATTCGGCCCGATCATGCTATGCTTTCCGTTCCGATCGTAACATTCATCATTATGTATTTATACACGAATAAATGCAAAAAGCATGATATGGTATATTGGTATATGGTCTACAAACTCGAGAGACTAGACTAGACTAGACTAGAGAGCAGTTGCATACATTTCTTCACTCTTACCTAATCATTCATCACTGCCCGCCAACTAAACTAACCCAATAATTTTGATGATGAGATTATGATGCCACGTGGATGTCGACCAGAGAATGCCGACAATTGGGGCAGGAAGAGTGTGACACAAGCCACGTGTCGATGCACGACATGTGGAAGCTGTGGTTACACGGCGGTAGAACTCTGACTCTCTCGCCGTCAGCGAACTCTCCGAGACATATCGCACACTCCGTCGCCGCTATCTCCACCTCGCTCGACCCGTAAGCCGCCACAGGAAACCTCTTCAGCTCCCTCTTCTTCAGCCCGTTCCTCTCAGCCGCCACCGACGCAGCCGCCGCCGCCGCAGCAGATGATAGCCCGCAGCCGCATCTCATGGCGCAACGGAGAATCGAGTTGAGCCCGAGCGCGAGAATAAGAGCGCAGAGCAGAGCAGCGAGTATGATGACCATGTTTGCGTCGAAGTTCATATCTTTCATGTACCCATCTCCTCCGCTCTGAGTCCTGTTACCGCCTCCGTGGGACTCGAGTAGTAGTCGATGCATTCTCAAAAAGGAGTTTTCGTTGAACTTTTGTGTCTGGTGTAGGAGAGACGTGGGTGAGGAGGATTCTAATGAGCTAACTGCTTTTGTATCATTGTCTCTTCCATCGGTTTGTGGTTTATCTCTTAAGGCTACTAAAAAGTGGGGACCTTCCTTGTGTCTGATTTTCTCTCCTTTTATTTTGGCTTATGTGGAAAAACAAAAGGATATATACTACACAAGAAAATTATTTGATAGACTCTCTGTTCTTTGGCACTTTACCAGATCTTTTGTTTGGGTCCCTCAATTCAGGATTGTACATGTCTATACATCTCAAAGAGAGAAAGGAAAAAAAAAGCAAAAGAGCTAACAAAACACAAAATTAAGGAAAAGGAGGTGAGTAATACAAACACAAAGCACTGAGAAAGAAAAAAAAAAGGCAATCAAATCTTTTTTAAGGATGAAATCAGCAGAAGTGGCAACAAACTATTTGGTGAATCATAACAACGCCCACCACACTCACTTGCGTCATTTCAACTATCAATAAAGATGCTATGGTATTGGTAAGTGTAACTACGTTGCTACTTCCTCCCACGTTTTTTGGCTACTCATTTTAAATCAAAATATCAGTTTGGTAGCTTCGTGAGATATTATTATAATATCTATCACTATGTAATACATACTTATTTTGTGATCCTTGTACAAAATGATTAGTCTAGTGAAAGATAACATCATCGTCCATAATCCTCTTGTTTTCTAAATAAAGTTTTAAATGGGTTTAAATTGAAAAACCATCTTAGAAGACTCTAGATCGCTTTCTTCTCTCTTTTATTCTCGGAGTCGGCAGCACATAGATTTTTATTATTTTTTGGCAAGACGTTGGTTTTGCTTTCTGGAAGGCTACCGAAGCATACTGACAAAAAGTTGATCCATCGAATCATTCCCACGTACCTTCACATGATATATTTAAAATATTTATAGATGATTGATTACAAAATTGGAGGTCCACTTCATTACTTAACGTACATTAATTATATATAGGGCCCATAAATAACCCAATATACCTCCCCTTTTAGAGTTACTATTAATTTTGTATTATTAAATTTATTATTAAAATAAGGTAGAGGTTTGAAACCCTTCTCAAAACTTCTTAAATTAGAACCTCTCCTTTATTTTTTACTTCTGAAATTTTATTTTTGATTTATTTTTAATACCCAAAAAAATAAGAGCCCCATTACAATCCCCCATTCGACATGCTCTTAGTGTCCATTGTATGAGTTTTTCTGATTTATAATTGTGTAAGCATTGTCTTAGGTGCAAAGAATCTTTGATCTTTTAATATTTGGGAGAGAGAACTAATAATCTTATGATTTAAAAATATCAGCTGACCAAAATTTTTAGTGTCTTGTGTATTGGTTGGTTGACCCTATTTGATGATTATTCTTCAAACTAACATATGAGATGTAATTTCATAAACCACTACTAGTCTGGATTTGATTTTTCTCATGAATATAAGAAAATCGGTTTTAATATCACTATACCAATTGTTGCAACTAACCATATGCATCAAATATCTAATAGTAAATTTTTATTATTAAATCATTTGGTAATGTATGTTCCAGATTTTCTCATTAACATACTCATTAGATGTGTGTTTTCTAGTGGTGAATCCATAGTGATAAATAAGCATATTTTCATGAGTAACTGATATATTACTCTGGATTACAGTACCAAAAACAAAATAATTTATGAAAATATTAGGCGATTTGCACTTATTTTGTGTTTTTACTACTTTTCAGAGGTCAAAAGTTAGTTGTAGTTAAATTAGAGTAAAATAAGGTCATCATTTACAAGGTAAACCATACCAAAAAGAAAAGAAAAAAAAAGGACTAATTTTGAAACAAAAATAGATGAAGAGACCCAATGGACCTCAATCTCGCTCGGAAAGAGGAAGGTGAAGTGAAATCATCGGATTATTAGTCTACAACCGAATGAGAGGATTATGGGATGCATACTCCGGTTCTTCTTAATAAACTGATAAACACAGGTTTAAGAATGTTTTACGACTATTCCATCGTAGTTCAGACTGTTCAGTAGTGAAACGATATATTGTTCATTAAGGAAACGAGTTTAGAGTTTTTTTTTTTTTTTTTTTTTTTAACCGGGGGNGACTAATCCCACGAGGCCCGACTACTCCAATTTCGCGCTGGCCTAGGGCACCAGCGGGCTGGGTGGCCAAGTGGATTCGAACCCAGGACGGAAGCTCCAGCCGAAATCCCTTTACCACTGGACCAAAGACACTTGGTTAACGAGTTTAGAGTTGATAGCAGGAATGTACAAACGAGTGATTATTTGGACACAAGGATTTCACAAAATCATTGCAAGTGCTGTAGTACGTAGCTTTATTTGATTGGCTCATGGGCTTATTATTGTTTCATGTATTATGTACATCTCTGAAAGCTAGAGAGAGGTCTGAGTCAATAACTAAATCATTTAACATAAACTAGGAGCTGTTTTAATTGTAGCTTTTGAAAAATGTCGGTTTTCTTCTCCATATTTGCTAATAGTAAACACAATCATATTAATAAATGATATATTAACTGTTCAATTTCAAATACTACTATTACTTACTGTCCCATATATCTTAAACTTTAGTTATTATCATCATTAAGTACTCAAATAAGCTGTCATCAACATGAAAAAGGCTTTCAAATTTCAAAATTTAATTAGTAGTTATCTAGCACCAAAACATTAATTGCTAACCTTTTTATTTTTGTATCAAATAGAGGACCATGAAATCAAGTTATATAAGCTTTAACACAAAAAAAAATGGTCAAGTATAATTAAGCTTTAACATTAATACGAAAAAAATGCAGAATCAAGAAACAACTCCTAAAATTTAAAACCAAAAGAAGCAATCTACAACTTGAGAGACAAGTCTAAATCAGAATCCTCTGAAGTAGCAGTCTCGGATTGATCTTTTTTCTCGCCGTGCTCGCTATTGGTATTAATGCTGCCCTCTAGGCTTGAAATCAGGTTCTTGGACAAATCCTCGGCATTTTGAGCCGATAGTTGAGACAGTAGAGGGATATGTGAATTCATATTAAACCCTGATCTGTATCCTAATCGACATCTGAAGATATTGAACGGATAAGGCTTAGGTTTGGCAATGTTTGGATTGTACCGAACACCGAGATCAAACTGAGAGCTGCTGCTGTAGGAACTTGGTGGGTACTGACTGTAGAAGGAGAGTCCGGGATAGTTGATCTCGATCTCTTTACGCCTTTTGGCCAGTGACCGCTCTTGCTTGTGAGCGTTCTGATGTCCCCCTAGGGCTTGTGAAGTAGAGAATTCTTTCTTGCAGAAGGTGCAAGCAAACATCCTCGATTTAGACTCGTTCTTGGTCCCTTCTGGCTCATCTAAAACTCCAAAACCAGAGTTTCTTACGTTCTCATTAAACAAGAAACGAAAATCTAGCCTCGGAGCCTCACTAGCTGGCTCGACCGTAACGTTCTCTTTCATTTTCCCCTTGGTATCGGTTAGAAAATCGGTCATGGGGATGTTCTCATTCGAAGATGACGAGGTACTGCTCGAGGAACATGATGCGGGAGTCGTACTAAGGTTGAGTTCCATTGTCAAAGGGAACAAGAGAGTTTTGTGAGATATGAGATTAGAGAGAAAGAACACGAGAGTGCTTCTATTTATTGATCAATAGGGTTAATCATTAATGTCTAGAAATCTTTGTAATTATGGTAGAGAATCTCAAGTTTTTAGCAAGAAACATTCACGTAAACGGCTTATCGAAACTATTTTATTCTTTGAATATCTTCCTCAAGATTTATGCCCCATCACTTTTCTTCTTTCCCATTCTAATCCCTTTAATTCTTTTGTTTCCTTTCAGATTATCAATTAATCTCTTTATTTGGTAATTATTTTTCTCAGACTGTACGTCGGTTTCAATCTACACTTTCTTTATTTAAATATGTTAAAATGATGTAAATGTCATATCTTCTTAAGGTAACATAACTCCACTGCTTTACTCGTTTGTGAATCTGGTTTAAACCCGAGATTAAGCAAGTTGCATTTACTAAACTTTTGGTTTTGAATTCAAAAATAGAAACTTCAGTTTTGTTTCTCTATTCAAGGATCCATTACATTTACTTTTTCTCCATCTTACTTAGCTGGATGTTTATTGAAATGGAATATATTTATATTTTTTCTTCCAAACACAATCAAATCATTTCAACCCATTTATTATAATATAATATAATTTTTCCCCTTAAAAGCTTTTATTTATGTTTTCATGTTTATATGATATTTGTGACTGTCTTTCTTTTTTTAGATGTATATGTCACTATTAAACACATCAAAGACTAACATATTATTAAATTGTCTTGTGACATATTAATCATTACTGTAATTTAAAAATAGTAAACAAATTGTAGGTTTTTAATTTATTAATATCCATGCACTAATCTACATAAATCACTTGTACATTTATGTCTGCATTATATGGAATTACAACTATTCAAGTTATTTGTCTAAATTGATTATATAAATAATTTATTAAATGATACCAGCTATTATTAATTTTTATTCTGCAACAGTTGTTTAGAGGTAATAAATCTTATAGTTAATAGATTTTGTATTACTAATATTTAAAAGGGGCTTAATCACATATACCCATTTTTTATCTCATTAATCACATATATCCACCTTTCTTCTTTTTAATTTTTTTTTTTTGTAAGAAGTTTAAAATACACGTATTTAAATATTAACTATTTATGAGGTTTGTTATGTTACTTGCCTACTGGTTTGGTGACTTTGTGATTGTAAGGTCGCTGACCGACAAAATTTCTTTTGAATAAAATCAGTTTGAGACAAAAAAAAAATATTTATGGGGTTTTAAGGTTTATGATTTAAACCCTAAACCCTAAAATCCTAAACCCTAAAAAAATACTCCCACCCCTAATAAATCCTAACATCCTAATAAATTATAAGCTTATAAGGGTTTAACCCTAAATCCTAAACCTAATCATAAACTCTATAATTTTACTAAACCCTAAATCATAAACTCTATAATTTTACTAAACCCTAAATCATAAAATCTTAAATCTTAACAAATATATCATTTATAATGAAAAATAGATTTGGTAAATGAATGGTGTAATGGTATTAAAATAAAAAAAAGGTGGATTTATGTGATTAAAAAAAAAGATGTGGTTATATGTGATTAGTGGGTATGTAAAGTTGGGTATATTTGTCATTTTCTCTATTTAAAAATGATTAAAAAAAAGTTAGCAACCATTTATATGATGAGAAAATACATATTTTAGTGCATATAAAGAAATTGAGATTTTGGGGGCCACATACAAGTTAGTAAGAATTTTGGTAAAAAAAAATTTCTTTTACCTTCGTTAATGTAAATTAAGCTTATAAATTTTTTAGGCCAAGGCGTAAACTTCACTCGCCTCTACCCAGAAACGATCCTGAATGCCAATCTTTTCAAAGAAAATAACTAAAACAGAAGTATTGTAAAAGGCAACAATAAATTTTAGAAAGCATAATAAAACAATTTAGTGTGTAATATACAAAGTTTCTCATGATTTTTGATTTTTTTTAATATAGCATTTAAAAAGATGAACATAGCTTTTAAAATTCTACCAAGTTAGTTTGGCATGTGATGCTATCAGTTAAACACTTGACAAGAAGAAGAAAGGAAGGGTTAAGTCTACTCTATAGACTTTACTTTAAGTCAGACTTCTACTTCTCTGCTAATACTTATTCACCAAAGCAGTGGCAATGGCAGATTCCTTCCTACAATGTACCATCTTCAGAGCCAACAGATCCCTTCTTTCTTCTAAGAGTGTCTGTTCCTCTTTGCAGCAAAAAGCTGCTGAATGAAGGCAAACTTCCCTTTTGCACGGCTCGAGAACTCAGTTATGGCTCCACCGTTAGTCTTATTGGTGTCAGTCTGAGGCTGGGGAGGAGGAGGAGGAGGAGGGGACGGAGGAGAGAGGGTAAGGAGGAACTCGTTGAGCAATCTGATGATCTGGCTGAAGCTTGGCCTCATGTTTGGGTCCTCCACCCAACAGGACTGCACTATGAACGCCAGGCTCGGATGTATTCCCTCTGGCATTCCCGGTCTTTCGTGCTGCAATGTTACCGTCATCAACAAGAATAAAAGATCCAGTAGTAACTCAATCACATGAGAAATGGTGAAGAAGATTAGTATACCTTGAAAGCTGCTGCGTAAGCGGCTTGCAGGTTGGACATTCCCTCAAACGGCATCCGATTTGTGAGAAGCTCCCAGAGGACGATTCCAAAGCTGTAGACATCCACTTTGTTGCTGTAATGCTTCTTCTCTCCTTGACGCAGTGTCACAGTACTGTATAGCTACGGATGATATGATTTTACCATGTTAATACAGTATCTGGATGTGTAAAATAGAGAGAGGTGAGGCGGTAAATGATAAAGGACAAACCTCAGGAGCCATCCAACGGTAGGTCCCAGTCTCTGCAGTCATCATCTCTGTGACGGTTTCTTCCCTAGCTAGCCCAAAATCAGCAAGCTTAACGGATTTGTGATCCTCGGTGAGCAATAAGTTGTCTGCATGAAGCAAAACAAATGTAAAAGTGAGGTGCTATGAACGAAATCTGGTAGTAGAGAGTTAAAAGTAGAGTACCAGGTTTGAGGTCTCTGTGTATGATGCCATTAGCGTGTAAGCAGTCCAAGGCCTGAGCAATGTCAATGGCAAAGGTCAAGGCTACACGGAGATGGAGCAAGTGAGGGCGGATGGTCATAAGATATTTACGGAGTGACATCCCGGGAAGTAGCTCTGTAACTATAACCATAAGTGGATCTATGCAGGCTCCAATAAACTGAATATACATAATATTGGGATTAGAAAGGCAGAGAAGAAGTGGAGAGATAGAAGAAGAATAAAGCAGAGACCTTGACAAGATTATCGTGCTTGACTCGAGACATCATAGTGACTTCACGGATGAAGCGGGTGTGGAGTAAAGATTTCTCCTCAGGCTTGGTGCCGCGGTTGAGAACTTTAATAGCAACAATCTGGGTACCATACCTGGTGGACATGCATAGTGATGAGTAAAACAAGAGTGAGCAAAATAGCTAAGGTAAGGAGAGAAGAGAAGAGAGAAGAGACCTTCCTTTATAGACTTTGCCATGAGCACCTTCCCCAATCTTGGAGCCGATGAACAACAATTTGGGATCAACAAGTAAACTCTGGTCTAAGTGCACATCATCGGAGCTCATATTCGCTGATAACTACATCCAAACCCCTAATCCACTATAATCGGTAATCACCATCCGATAACTAACCCTAAATCCAAAGAGCAGAACAAATCCCAAAAATGAAATTAAATTTCCACTAGTAGTAACTAGAAATCTCAAGAGAAAGAGAGGATCGGTGTCATCATGCGAGAAGCAGAGAGGCGGTTGCTCCGGCGGGCGGCGACGATTAGATTAAAAGTTAGAATTATCTTCTTCTTCTCCAAAAAAGTAAAAGACTAAGAAGCCAATGAAGAACAAGCACACCACGGATTATTTATTTTTTTGGCTTGGAATTAAATAAAAATATAAAAAAAAAATTGGAGGGAGTAATGAAATGTTTTTGGCTTATCGAATCGTATACTGACACGTGTTCAGCAGCCGACTTGGACATTCGAGAGACTTTTTGTACGGTACAAAGGAAAAAAAACGCACGCGCCATCTATATAATTTAATTATTTTATTATTTACTACTCCTCCTCCTGCTTCCCTCTCTTTTCTACCTTCACCGATTTTACTATACAATTCACGCATATTTTCGTCAAAAAAAAAATACAATTACTATTCTGTAACACTTTACACTTATATTATACTTCCACTTAAACCCAACTTATTGTTTGTTTCTATACTATTACCCTCCCCCTTACACAATAAATGTTGTCTTTTGTATTATATAGTCATCTACTCGTATGGTGGGTGGGTGGGTGGGTCCAAATGCATGGTTGATATATAGATAGCCCCGAACTAACTAGCCACGACTTTGCCCCATGACGTGTCGTGTTTCGGCAGGTTACACTTTTAATTCCCAATGGCATTGGTGGTGGGATACATATATATATATATATATATCAGATGTTAAACGTGACAATATTTATGTGACTCCACACTCTTGTTGCCCATCAGCTTCGCTTCCGGTCCTACTACTACTACACACGTATGGATTCCGATCTTAGTTTCTTTTTTATTCATCTTCCAACCATCTATTTATATTTATATTTCCCTTTGACACACACAATATATATATATATATATATATATATATATATATAATTGTCTTCTTTTCTTTTTTTTNCTTGTTTTTAGTTTCTCCACATATATGTTCACCATTCGTAATATTATTATTTTGTAATATGTTTGAGACTATTTTATGCTAATTGGACTTATTTCGTAATTTAATTTTTATTATACAAATCGCACCTCACCTTTCATTCTGTGCTTTCCATTCGCCTAATATTATACTTTTCTTAATCGAATGGAAGAAATAATAATAGAGTAAACTGTTGAAAAGGATACGCACTAGGGCTGGAGAGAAGTAGTAGCAGTAGGTGCGATTATAGAATATATTCCACTGGCATCATAAATTAGGCAAAGCAATATGCATAAAGTTACATCTATCTTAATCTGATCTGACCTTCTTCAAAACCATTACCATTTCTACAACGTAATGGGCCAAATTACTACAACATAACAAAGAGACCCAATATCATTACGGGGTCAGTCGAATGTGGGCTTGCTTCACTTTCAAGTCCCTCTCATCATTATAAACTTATACCATGGTCTACACAAATTTTTCTTCTTCTTTTTTTTGTAAATTATCAAACTTATCATTGCCATATAAATATATATATAGACGTACGTGTAAATACGCCACACAACAAAACAGTAAACTCTTCATGAGCTATAGATGTTGTTAGTTATATTATATACACCAATTATATATAGATTAAGTGTAGGAGAAATTATTGGGTCTTTTGACTATGTACCTTTTTTATTCTCTGCAATTTCAATAGTAAAGCCCAGTTACAAAAAAAAAAAAAAAAGTGTAGGAGAAATGGCATTTAGNAAAAAAAGTGTAGGAGAAATGGCATTTAGATCATGCTAAGAAACGGACAATGCAAATGCAATGAAAGATTTTTGCGTAAACGAAATTGGTTTAGGACTTAGGACTTACACGTATCTTTGCATATTTTTAATTATGATATGAATGAAATCCGCAATCTTTTGGAAAAGAGTGATTTGATGTTTCTTTGTTTTGGTGAATGATTGGACGAGAGATTGTTGTGGTTAAAAAACAAAAGACGTAGCACACCCCCCACTTGCTCCTCTCCTCTCCCATATCTTCCTATCTAAAATCTAAATTACTTAATTAATAACGGGTTGTTCAACCAATGATTGAATTATTTAGCACCAAAAGGTCCACTAATTATTTTTCAAAACATGTTAGTTGAACGACAAACGTTTGTATATAACTTGTTTTTAAACAACACATGTATAAAAGAAACAGATAATGATATAAACTAAAAAAAAAAAAACTACACCTAATTATCCGGTGTTATGTATAGCTATTATATTATACGCCCTATAAAAGAAAATATATTAAAAAAAATCAGGAATCTGAATATTGCCAAACGAAGGTTTTTGTCCGACGGAAATAAAGACAGAAGACAATGCATTCATAGGCCATGAATAGGGAGCTTAATTGGTTTGGTGAACTGAGTGTATTTTACGATTCGTGATATTACAATTTTACAATCCGTTTAAAACCATTTTGTTTACTGTGTAGAAACATAAAATTAATAAACCCACGACATTGATTTTATAAGAAAACGGTCGCAGATATTTTAAGGAAATGAAAACATAAATTGAATGGTCCAGTTTTTGTAGTGTTTGGTTGTTCCTCGTGTCGTCTGTCTTCGTCTCTTCTCTCGTTACAAATTATGCATGGCCGTGCCAGGGACACGTGCATGCATCCTATTAAACTAAATTGTGAAAAAGATAAACCCACAAGCTTTTAATTGTATATGATTTATATTAATTATTTTACTACACACCTAAAGTTACAAAAAAACCAAAATCAACATCTAAAACATCTATAGTATGGGTAGAATCATAGAGTTTGACATATCCGCATATAAGATTTTACTGTCCTAATTCCTAACAACCTACAAGAACAAGAGTGAATGATACAATAAAACGAGAACATTTAGATTGAAACGGAAGCTTGTATAATTGTCTTTATCAAAAGTAACTAGGAAACTAATAATACCCTATTGAAACGTGATAATTTTATACAAGAATCAAATCCCATAAAAGATTTGACAAGTGACCGAGCGACAATAATATATAGGGAGCTAATAATAACAAAATAACATAATACAAAATGTCCCATTCTTTTTCTTGCCCTTGCACACACCGAATTTTGTCTTTAATTTAGTCACCCATTTATTAATTTCGTTTTGTTAATTGTTGATAACGTAAGCTTGTAATGCATATATATCTGAAAAGGAGTTCTGAGGAGCAATGCACGAGCATATCACACGTGCAAAATGGTAACTCGATTTTGTGTGTTTTGGCCTTATCTTTTAAATTGATTCAGTATAAAATTAACGCAATAATTACGATCCGAAAAAGACAATCGGTATATGTTTTGTTAGGTACGACTTAATTAATGTATATATAAAAAAAGAAGGAATTAATATTTTTATTGGCAAGTCATCTTCATTGAATTGGTACGAAAGTAATATGACCACCGATATCATATCTTCCCAAATTAACACGTACGTATTAACACGAAGAAACAAAGTAAGAAAGTTAAAACGTGAAATAGTTTGTTCATATTGAGGTGGAACTATGATAATAATAACTCACCAGAGAGTACCGAGGGTATCATTAATAGCCAACAAAACCGTTCAACCAAGTAAATTTTTTTAAAAATAATTTTGTTGCAAAAAACAAACAAACCAGTATATGTGTATTAATGGTTTTTAGAGAGTGTGATGAAGAATAAGAAAAAAAGACAAAATGGACGGCGGAGAGACAAGGTTACAGAAAGCAGAATCTCCGGTGAAAATGTCGGATCGGAAGGTTAAATGGTCGTTGACTAAGTCTCCACTTGCGGCTCACCGACAACCCCCACTCCCTCACTAATTATTACAATCTCTTCTCTCACTTGAACTGTAATTAACACTATCGAATTTTACATAACTATGTAACTAAGTTGTTAATATAGTTCAAAAATCAATCATGTCAAAAGGAAGATAATTTCTTTCTTTTTTCCACCTTAATTTTACTAAACAAAAATAAACAGAAACATACAAGAGTCAGCTGAACTACAATTCATGAAAATCTCTGAAATTAAACATTTTTAAGAGATAAAATCCCAAAACAGAAAAACTAGTTAAAAAAAAAAAAACATAACACAAATTAACTCTGGCCGAAAACAAAAAGAGACTACCATTTAATCAACAAATCAAATAGATAACTTGAGGATGAAACAAGCAAATTGAAAAAAGACCACAACCAAACATCCATTAACAATTTTTCCAATTGTGAAAGGAAGAGAATTTATGTCCAAATATATTGATAATTACTAAGATTATTTACTTATCTACAGTTTATGCATGGCCATAATTTGTAAGGTTCTCTGTGGTTCTAGATTATAGATAGATGTTATACTCTATTTTTATATATATATATATATATATATATATATATATATAAAGAACGAAAAAAATTCGTTGACGTGCACTTGTATAAGTCGTGTAACTATGAAACGGCCCTACTTTATAAAAAGAGTTTTCACGAAAGAAGAAAGTGGTGCTTTGTGGATGAATTACAACTTTATCTTGAAAAAGGAGTTAGTGATAAGTAAGGAGAGACAGTCGAATGAAAACAACTTTTTATATATCATTCCAAATAGCAAACCGCGTCTATGATACGTCGCAGTTCCAACGAAACACTCCAATCTTTTATAATATATTTTTTACCATGCCCAAATTTGATCATATATGATGATAGTTACGAAATAAGTATACAATTATTACGGGAGAAGAGAAGTAATTAATAGGATGTTGAGATGTTAGTGCAAAGTCAAATCAAAGAAATTAATATAAATAGATTTAACATCGTCCAAGTGCCGATTTTTTCAAAAATAATAATTCATAGTGGTAGGGTTATGTAGCACACGTAGATATCACTGGCCACCACCAGATTAATGTCGATATATCTTCATTTTACTTTCAAACATGCACACTTAATTTATATGTTATTATAGATAAATACTCGTTGATTCACCACTAACTAGTAACTACAGTGGAACGGACAGTATATGAGAATTTGAATGAAATGTGTACTGCCACAATGGTGTGTTGTTCGATGTATTCGAAGATTTTTAATTTTGAAATTTGTTGTAGGTTTGATTTTTGTTATAAAAAAAAAATATCAACTGGTTGTAGAGTATAGTAGATGACGGGCGTGCCCGACAAAGCTTTTGAAACTTTAGTTTGGGTGTTCTCATATTTGCAAAAAGATAGATGGATTTTGTGTACCTTTTAATTTACTTATTGTTGGTCCAATTGTTTTGAACTTCAGTGTAATAGTTACTTTTTCGTTCAAACACACACCTCACATTTACAAAACTATGTTTCACCAGACCTGTTTCAAACTCCCTCTTTTTTTCTTCTTCTTGTATCTCTTGTAGCTTGTAGTTTAAACGTAAATATTACATGATATTTTAAAATATACATCCGTACAGTGTATGTATTGTCTAGTTCTAGTAGTACAAATGAATCAATAAGATATGGTTAGTTGCGTGTTTTGCTAAACTAACTCGGTCCTCTTTTCTTTTGTAATCCAATGACATCCTTATATCACAAACTTTGTAATTTAACTTTTTAGTAAAAACTAGTTGACACAAAAAAAGAGAGAGAGTTATTTGCGTGTTTTTATGTGTAAAATGAGTACATGATAAACAAATATTTTCAGGCGCAAACAAATACATAAATTACTCTTTAATATATATATATATATATATATATATATATATATAT
>OVAP01000845.1:0-24036 GCA_900406295.1 Aurinia saxatilis
ATATATATATATATCGAGATTGGAAGACTGTTGGAATCATGAAACTGAAAGTGAGGCTGTGTGTTTTTTTGTCTAATACTTTCTTTTATCTTTGTAGCTTGTCGAGAATATTTTGTCTTTTTACAACTTGAGGGGCACCGAAGTAGATCAGATGAAAAGAGCTAAAGTGATGTCATCATTTCCATTTGTTGGATTACTAAATGTCGCTGTGAGTTAGTGACCATATCACTTTAGTCTTTTCTTTTTTTCCTGCAGTTTGTCCTGTGTGATTTCCTGAGATGCATTTCCCTTTCTTTCCTTGTTTTTATTAATTTGATTGAAGAATTTTGCTAGCAATCTTGGTTAATCCCTCTTCTTCCTTTTTTTCTGAACTTTTCTTTCTCCGGGAAACCATACTGTTTTCTACTCCTTAACATGTCTGTCCAGATTTTTCTTACTTGGATGTCAATACGTCTTAATCTGACATTTTCATAATCTAAGGACGTGTTTTTGTCATGGATACACTTTTTCCCCCCTCTGCAAAATAGCTGTTTTTCTCCTGTTCGCCCATTTGCAAAAGCTGTTGTTTTGAGTCACCTTCAAAGTGACAAATAATGTCGCGTGAGTCTTAGACCTGTGAAGTGAGCTTATATTTTTTAAGTTGAGCATTACGAAATAGCTTCATCTTTGCTTTCCTGGTTTACATCCAAACTCATTTTGTACCCCACTCTTCTAGCTCGCTTTATTCCCTTTTCATTTTTTTCCTAGTTGAAAAGTTATTTGGTGTTTACTATGTGCAGCCACTATTTCCTGTTATCCTTCCTTTTCAAGTTTGAACGACTTGGTTTTAAGCTGTTGCTCTTATTTTCTCTCTGTCCCTCCTTGTACTCGTTTTAATAATTAATAAATAATTTCTTCGCCACTCTTGCCTGAGACTTAGCACCAAGTTGCAAAGGCTTGGATTTGAGTTTGGCAAATGTAAAAGCTTCCCTAGTACAGCCTTGCCCTTTGATTCTGCATGACATCACAATGTCATTGTGGCAGGCTGAAAAAGGATAAAAGGTCACTCCCCTTGTCACCTTTAGTCCCCACTTTGTTTCCATGTTCTCCTCCCGACTTAATGAATGGAAAGCTTTCCAAGATCTCAGGTTGCAAATTCTGTTATTCTGAAGTATCTGTAGGGAAAAGTTTGAAATTGAAACCTGGTTGCGATTCTGAATTTCCGTTGCTATTTACATCTGAATTTGACATGGAGTTTGTAGCATCTCAATCTTTTTTCACCTGGTTCTGTGTCTTGTGCAAAAAGCTTCAAGTTCAGTGTTCCAGAAGTGTATACATTGTCTTTCTTAAATAGCATTGTCTAAGTGGGAAATCGGTTTCAGGGAATATTTATTTTCGTTCACTTTTTTCTGCTGAAGGAAAAAGCTGTAGATGTTTGCGGCAATAGAATAATTAACTTTATTCGTTTTTTACCCTTTTAATCAGAAGGAACTTGTAACAGAGGCTCTAGAGAATCAGATACCGATTGAAACCACAGATACAAATTTGGTTGCTGGACATGATAATTGCGCAGGCACAAGTTCCAGAGCTAAAAAGCCAAGTCCGTTGCATCCTCTGCCCATGAAGAGTGGCTCATTGTCAGGTAATCCTGTTCAGGAATGGAACTATCCCGTCTCAACTGACTTCGGCGTAAGCGATCAACCTCACACCTTCAATCCGTGGGCTGCACAGGCGCAACAGACTGGTAGAAAAGGCGAAGAAATTGCTTACAGATACTTTGCATCAAAATACGGCAAGGATGTTAGATGGGTTAATGAGCATAGCGAAACTGGGTTACCTTACGACTTAGTAATAGAAACTCAAGGCGGTAAGATAAAGTATGTAGAGGTGAAAGCAACGGGATCGACGCAGAAAGACTATTTCAATTTGTCAGTGAATGAATGGCAGTTTGCAAATGAGAAAGGAGAGAGTTACATTATTGCTCATGTTTTATTAGGCAATAGTAATGCGATCCTCTCGCAACATAGGAATCTTGTCAAATTATGCCAAAAGGGTCATTTCCGGTTATTGGTTCTCTTGCCTAACCGGCGAGACGAGGTCAACATTGCATTCTAAACCCAATTACTTTATTTTGTTTCCGTTCGTTTACTAGATTTTACTCTCTTTTTTCAATATAAGTGAATCTTTCGAAATGAACAATCTCAAAGCTACATGCATTTTATTATAATTGTTAAGTCATAAGAGTAAAAAAGCTAACTTGTGGGAGAAACAAGAGTAAGATAGGTAATGAGTTGGCAGTGGAGTGAACTTGATTAAGATGTATAGACAGCGAGAAGACACAATGTGAAGATTGGTTTAGCCAAAATATCATAAGCTTAGCCATCTTCCATATAAATTTTCGCTACCTACAATACATTAAGATCAAACATTTGAACCATCATTCAAAAACCGTTTTCGTGCTCCTCCAAGATCCAAAGCAAATTATCTTCTCTTCTGGTATGTTTTGTTTTTCTTCTAAAAAATATGGGCTTCGAGTTGGTCGATGAACCTTAATATAGTACTTAAGATTCATCTTCATTTCCAGTGTGTAATGTTCTTGGCTTTGCCACTTCATCCAAATTCATTGTTGTGTCTTAAGTATATGTACTCCAAAATTATGCTACGGCTGAAATATGTCTCTTCTTGTAGTGGCTGTATATCGGGGCTAATGGGAGATTCTTATGCAAATCCAAATAGAGTTCAGCTTAGAGATGGGAGATTGTTAGCTTATAGAGAAGGAGGAGTTCCAAAGAAGGAAGCAAAACACAAGATCATTATTGTCCATGGCTTCCAAAGCTCCAAAAATATGAATTTCTGTGTCTCAAAAGTATAATAAATGCCTCTTGTGTTTTTTTTTCTTTGTGATCTTTAAAGCAAACAATATCAAGTAGTCACTTGGATTTAATTTTTTCAGGAGCCCATAGAAGAGCTTGGGGTGTATTTTGTACTCTACGACCGTGCTGGATATGGAGAATCTGATTCAAACGCGAAACGTTCCCTGAAAAGCGAAGTTGATGACATAGCAGAGCTTGCAGATCATTTGGAGATAGGACCCAAGTTTTACCTAATTGGGTATTCCATGGGATCTTACCCTACTTGGGGTTGCTTAAAACACATACCTCACATGTAGTTTAACTATTCCTGAAACCCAAAACATATATAGGAGAAGGCTAATGTACATTGTGAAGAGTTTTAGTAAGTATTTGGGTATTCTGTCTTCTTTCGCAGGCTATCCGGTGTGGCTTTTGTCGCTGGAGTGGTGAATTATAAGTGGCCCTCGCTTCCGGAGAACCTTACAAAGACAGATTACACGAGATTTTTTATCAATTGTTGTTTGATGATAACGAAACATGACCCTGGACTGTTAAATTGTTGGTCTATTCAGAAGCTCATCCTATCAGCTCTTGCGGTCATTACAACCATTTCGGTCTACTCCAGTAACCGTGCCACAGAGGCTCACAAGCGAATAACCGAGTTTCCAATGCTTACTAAGGTCAGTCCTAGTTTTATGTTACTTGTATTGCGATTTGTAACCGTGATTAATTGTGGCATGCCTTATAGAATAAGCTACCGGAAAGGGGTGATTTTAGTACTATGAGAGATGATTTCGTGACTTGTTTCGGGCAATGGGATTTCGAGCCCGCGGATCTAAGCATCAGCGAAGAGACCTCTGTTCATATCTGGCATGGTAAGGAAGACAAAGTGATTCCAGTTCAACTTCCAAGATGCATTGTGCAAAAGCAACCTTTGATCAAATACCACGAAATCCCCCAAACCAGGCATCTGATCATAGAGTATGATGGCATTCCCGATGCGATTCTACGGTCGTTGTTACTTGGGGAAGAACCAAAACCTGTATAAACCAAGATTTGAACATGTATAAAGTACGAATTATACTACCTCTGTTTGTTTTGACATATTTCACACAAATTAAGAAAACCATTAAATTTTACGTTTTACCCCTATTTAATATGTTCTATTCTTTAGTTTTTGTAATTAATAAACTTGAAAAATACGGATAAAATTGGAAATTTGGTAATAAATCTACATTGAAAAAGCAAAACGACACTTAAAATAAAACAAAAAATTAACTCTAAAACGACACTTATTATGAAACGGAGGAAGTAGTTTGTTTCTCTTTGTTTTTCTGTTCCTTCTTGTGTTTAAACAAGAAAAAGTTAAATGCCATAATTGTCATTATGATGTCAATTATTTTTAAGCAGAATTTACAAAAGAAGAATTTTTTTTTTTTTTGAAATAAGATCAAATTATATCAAAAGAAGATATTATCTTAGTTATATCCAAAACTAACATCCGAAATTTGGATACTGAAATGAAAAGGTCATTTTCAAATTTCTTTCCGGTTCTTTGACATGGCATCCATATTTAGGAATTAGATTTTTAATTTTCAGTATATAGAACCGTAAGGATTAGATAAAGGAATATTCGAAAATCCCAAAAGAACAGAAAAAGAACTTTGGGAAAGTTGCTATTTCCAAAAAGGAATTGTCAAGGCAAGTTTCCAAATTCATAGGCATACGAAAAAAATTGTGGGAGAAACGTCTGAGAATTTGATGACTTGGCACTTGTAGACTTGTAGTGACGTCTTGGGTTTCACCACAGATGTAAAATTAAGTGAGCCAAAAAGGATCAAATCTTAAAAGAATGGTTTTAGCCAGAGCATCAAAAAGAGGAATATGTGCTCTGTCTTCTCGATTCTCTATTTGCTTTTCCTACAAGTTGCCATTTTCTTATCTATCAATCATCATCATCTTGTGCACATCAAGTTAAAACCTTTGACCACTCAAACTTTTTTTGTGTGTGTGTGTGTGTTCCTCCTCCCAGATTCAGATCAACTATATGTTTGTCCAGTTGTTTCTTGGTTTGGTAAGAATGTCAAAATTCAGTCGCAAAATATTGCTTATGGGTAAAGGATCTGTCTCTTCTAGCAGTGATTCCATCGAAATAGGGGATTCTTCTTCGACGTCGACGAATAGAGTAAAGCTTCGAGATGGAAGATCCTTAGCTTATAGAGAAAGAGGAGTTCCAAAGGAAGAGGCTAAATACAAGATCATTCTCGTTCATGGATTTGGAAGCTCCAAAGATATGAACTTCTCTGCCTCAAAAGTAAATGAAATGTTCACTGGATCTTGTTTTTGGAGTTTATAAAAATCCTCTGTTTCTTTTTTTTGTGTTAGGGAAAAAAATTCACTTGGATTTAGTTTTTCAGGAGCTGATAGAAGAGCTTGGTGTGTATTTTCTATTCTACGACCGTGCTGGATATGGAGAATCGGATTTAAACGCGAAACGGTCGATGCAAAGTGAAGTTGATGACATAGTAGAACTTGCAGATCTGTTGGATCTAGGACCCAAGTTTTACCTAATTGGAGTTTCCATGGGATCTTACCCAACTTGGGGTTGCCTTAAACACATACCCCACAGGCAATATAAGCAACCCCTTAAATCCAAAAAGGAAAAGTTGTGAATGGCTAACTAACCATTGAGTAATCTGTCTTCTTTGCAGGCTATCCGGCGTGGCTTTTGTTGCTCCGGTTGTGAATTATCGATGGCCCTCGCTTCCTAAGAAGCTTATCAAGAAAGATTACAGGAGCCGTATTCTCAAATGGTGTCTGAGGATATCAAAATATGCACCTGGACTGCTACATTGGTATGTTATTCAAATGGTCTTCCCATCAAATAGTTCGGTTGTTGAAAGCAATCCTGTATATTTCAACACCCACGACATGGAGATACTCAAGCGAACCACCGGCTTTCCAATGCTTACTAAGGTCACTCTTCCAACTGGTATCACGATATGTAGCTATCGATCAATCGTGACATATATATTTATTATAGGATAAGCTACGGGAAAGAGAAGTTTTCAATACTCTAAGGGACGATTTCGTGGCTTGTTTCGGGCAATGGGACTTCGAACCCGCAGATCTAAACATTACTCAAGAGAGCTCTGTTCACATCTGGCAGGGTAAAGAAGACAAAGTAGTTCCATTTCAACTTCAAAGATGCATTCTCCAGAAGCAACCTCTGATCAAATACCACGAGATCCCTCAAGGCGGACATCTCATTGTTCACTACGATGGCATTTGCGATGCGGTTCTACGCGCACTATTGCTCGGAGAAGAACAAACCCTGTATAAACCAGTTCTTGATCTCCCCGTATGAAAGTACCACAACAAAATTTGATTTATTTTTTCACTGTTTGATTGATTTCTTGAAAAACCAAAATATGTTCAAAGTGTACAATGACATTTCACATTACATAATGTATGAATATAATACAAAGTGTTTGAATGAAGAATATGATTAGCAAAAACCAAACAATAATTAGAGATATTCTGTGCATCATCATCACCATCAGCTACTTCTACTATTTGGATTCTCATTGATCAGATAATCAAACCGTGAATCGCCGCCATTGTTACCGACAACAAGCTTCAACAAATCAATCGCTTTCTTCCTTCCTTTAACACTCCCATTCTCCGCAACATACACAATCCCTTCCATAGCTCCTTCATCAGCACCGGAAGCAACCGCCGCCGCAACTTCCGATCTCGCTTGCTCTCCTCCACATCTCGCCAGATTCAAAAGTCCTCCAACAACATTCTCCTTGATCCTTAAGCTCGAGCCAGTACAAGGATCTAACAAATCGGCTAAAACATTAGCTCCTGAAACTCTCCTCATACCTTCTTCACTCTCTTCGCATCCAGCAACTTGCGCCATAACCGCCGTCGCATCCTCCACGAGTCCGCATCGCGAGTCTTTAACGATCAACGAGAACAGAGCCGGAATCGCACCGAGTGAGATCATCGTCGATCGATTCATCGGATAAAGAGCGATCGCGAAGAGAGCTTTAAGAGAGTCTTTGATCGATCTAGGATGCGAATCTGGATACCTAATGATATGTATAAGAGAGAAGATGATATCTCGTTTAGATCCGATGATCGGACGGTAAGATTCTTCAGCGATTAACAGACTATAAATCGTGGCGGCGGCAGATTGTACCGCGGCGGCGGAAGTCGAGGTGTCGTGGTGACGAAGCGCGTGAGAAAGCGCGTCGAGTAAACCGCGTGATGACATTAGCGGTTCGCGAGATGTGATCGAGAGGTTGAGGAGAGTCGCGGCGGCGTTTTCCTGAGAGGAGTGGGAGGAGGAATAGAGAGTCTCGGAGAGGTAAGGGATTGCTCCGGCGTCTGCGATGATTTGACGAGATTCTGGATCTTGTTTCGAGATGAGACGGAGCTCCGATAAAGCGGCGGATCTGGTTTGTTCGGAGACGGAGCTGAGCTTGGTGACGATTGTTGCCATCGTTCTACGCTTTGCTGTTTCCATTTTTGCGATCTCTCTTTAAAATGTTTGCTTCTTTTTCGAAGAAGATGATGAAGTTGGACTAATTTTTTGAACGAGTCACTTATTAATTAGTATGTACAGTTGGTATTAAGAGTTTGGAAATAGTTAAGGACGAAATAGTCATTATAGTGGTGGGAAATCAAAGATGCGTGCAACTTTATACAAGTGGGGAATTGGATGATGGGCCTGTTAATCTCATGTATGGGTCGTATCAATGGGCTTTTTATTGTTTTGGGTGTCACAAATAAAAAACGCATTTTTTTTTATTGGTCATTTGGTTGTGTAATAACAATAACTAATTGCATTATATTTTAAAAAATGAATAAATTGATGTCTACTTTATTATTGTGTACTTGAAGACAAAATTAGTATTAAATTATTTTTTTCACTAAATGTCAGTCGCTGAGTCTTTAATGGAAATTTATACAAGTTACAACTTCAAAATCTTTTCACAAAATCAAGTGGAGTTTTGTATGAAGTTTGCACAAGTAAGACAAAGATTGTTAAATATATCTTATATAAATGTGATTCATTTAAATAAAATTGTATAAATAAATAATTTAGATATATCTAAATTTGGAAAATCATAATATACATATTTGATAACAATAATAATAATAAATCTAACAATATTAATTTTATCAATTGAATCAGAGTGGCGCAGCGGAAGCGTGGTGGGCCCATAACCCACAGGTCCCAGGATCGAAACCTGGCTCTGATATCAATGTTTTGAGTTTTTGAGTTTTTTTTAATGCTAAAAAGAGATTAAGAACCACAAGTTTATTTAACTGTCCAATTAGATTGAACTTTTAAAAAATATTGTACGGTTCAGTTCTGTATAATAACCAAAAACACATACGAATTTTTTAGATTTTATTCATTTATAAAACGAAATTACATTAACGAATAAAAAACTGATTTTTTAATTTTGATTGGTCAGTAAAGCTATTTATTGGTTGTGTAATAACAATAACTAATTATATTATATTTTTAAAAATATTAAAGAATAAAAAACTGATTTTTTAATTTTGATTGGTCAGTAAAGCTATTTATTGGTTGTGTAATAACAATAACTAATTATATTATATTTTAAAAAATAAATAAATTGATAGTCTATCTTATTATTGTGTAACAAATAATTAGTGTTAAAGTTTTTTTCATTGAATGTCAGTGGCTGAGTCTCTTAAAACTATTATAATATAATCTTTAATAAAAAATTATACAAGTTTCTTTTGTTTTGGGAGAGACTTATTTGTAAAAATATCTTAGTGGACTATGCATGAATTCATGTTGAATTTACAACACTATATATGTTGTTACAAAGACGAATCCCATTCTAATATGGGGATATGACCATATGGGCCTCTCATGGCAGCGAACCGCTCAGCCGTCGGCTATAGCACAAGCTTGGAATGAAAGTGAAAACATTCCGAATACATAAAATATTGAAAAACAAATATTCACTAAAGAAACTAATAATAATTAACTTAGTTGAACAGAACGAGATGTTGTTAATTTTTTTCCTCTCATTTTTGTTGGGCACATAAATAGAATCCATTCTACATGGGGTGGTTACCTTAAATTCATAGCATAGAACTACATTTTAAAATGTAAAATGTTACGAAGGTGAAAAGGAGATCCTATCTTTTCTAATACAACATAAAAGGAAATACAATGGCCGATGAGTGAAATTAAGACAATGAAACTTGGCCATTTGAGTTATAAAGACTCCATTTCGATTCAGAAATTGGAGAAATGGTTCCGCGATGACTGAACAATCTGCAAATCCGTTGTCGTCTGGCAAGATGTTTCATCACTTATCAGGTTCCTATATTCACATTGACAAATCCAGAATGTAAAGTTAGTATTTCAGCATTATACTTAATTGATGAAATAATGAATATGCATTGTGTACGTATTTGACTTACTCTCTAGGACGAGACAACCAAAGAGAGCTAAGAGCTCTGAGCCGTCCGTAGTACTCTCCGATAACTAAAAAACACCGAGCAGCTTGGCGAACGGTCAGGATTCGCCGCAGCTGGTGAACAGTCTGCTGCCTCAAGTTATCAGCCTATTAACAACAAAAATGAGGAGAACAAAAAAACTCTATTAGTAATCACAGTTAATTTACTCAGCTTTTGTAGTTACACTCACTAATTAAAGCATGACACATCTACTATCTTGGTTGGCTAATGGATATTATAAAACTCAGTAATGTGTATTTGCTATATGAAAAGAATATTCGACTTTGAATGGTTTGAAAACAAGAAAAATAATATATGTATTTTATTGAGTTCAAAACAAAACTCCGAAAGAGAATACTTTTAACATATTCTCTTTGTTTGCTTTTAAAAAAAAAACTATTTAGTATATAATATCAAGTTGGTGAAAGAAATTTGGCTCTTTGGAATAATTAAATTTAAGACCAAAAGTACATGATATATTATTGTGTGACAGGAGAAAAAATAGCGACGAGGAAAAGGAATTGAAAAGACATGGCCAATGGGGGCATAATCCAGAAACAGACAATACGTGAAAGCAACATTTGATCAAATTATTTCTTTTTCCCCATTAGACAAATTTAGCCAACCCATATGTTTGTACATATATGTACGCAAATCATATGCACCTATTTTACGAAATTTAAATACTATAGACGTTAATGAGAATTGCAAACATTTTTTTTTTTTACTCCATTTTAAATCTTTCTACATAAAAGAAAATAGGTGAAAAAATGGAACCTGGCGAATAAAGCCTTCAAGATTAGAGATTTTGCCGAGAGCTACGGCCATTTGTTGCATCCCATCAATGACTGGCGAGGCGGCGAGAGTATCAATAAGTGATTGTTGAAGTTGTTCAAGGCCTTGTGAGAGAGCTTCCTCTGCTTGCTGCGAAGAATGTTGTAGGCTATATATTCCCATGAGTTGTTGCTCCGTCAATAGATCCATTTGTGACACCAATATCTTACAAAACCCATCAAATTATTCTTCTTAGTATAGACTTAATAGTTCAAATGACTTTACAATGGTAGATATATATATATGTTTACATTTCGCAATAATGTTGTGTATGAAAAATGTTATATAATGTTGAAAGATGAAAAGAGGACTAACCTTGATTAAGTCGGATGGACGAAAACCGGCCATCCAAATAAAACAGCGTTCGGCCGGGGACATCCATGTTCCGATAATGAGATGGAAAACATCGGCTTTCGCAGCCACGGCTTTTAATTGAAAGATCTCATCAAAATGAGCAATGTAACCATCAACGATTAACCTTAAATCATTGTCCGATAGATGAGCTTGAAGACCGGTCCTAATTTCAGACATATGCCGGTTATCATCCTCTAGCCATCTCCCATATTCCATGTCAAATATTGCAGCTCCTACGTACGTACATTTTTCCCAACATGGGTTAATAGTAATTAATCATCGTTAATCAACATGTAATTTAATAAGTTAATTCCACAAATGGTGTTTTAGGTTATATGTACCCGACGTGATGTTAGGTCCTGGTGGACCACATCCACCCATAAACAGCCCCTACGCCCATCGACATACAAACAATATATTAAATTCCAAAATTAGTCATTTTAATAACCAGTAATCAACAATTGGCAGGTTTTAGGATATAATTAAATAAACTAATTATCAATTGCAATAAGATTACAAGAATATTTAATAAACCTGAGAACGAGCTCGTTGTAGTTCTTGCTCCAATTGAGAAAGCTTTATCCTACTTGATTCTAGCTGTTGCACATAAGCCTGCTCAACCCATGTAATATACACATTTGTTATTTATATCACCAAAATATATTTAACAATACAGCACAACAGAAAAAAAATTGTACAACATCACTAGTACTGATCATAAAATCAAAGTTTTGATCATCCGTACGTGCATGGCAATTATATGTCCATACATAAGTATTGTAGATGACTAGTAAATGGTAGATATGAAAATAAATAAATGCTAGTCTATAACAGTGGTTTTTGTAAGGAATACTAAATAGCATTATAATATGTACTATCAAATATTATTTGGAAATAATAATAATACATAAATAAAAAAATAAAAAATATGAAATAATTAATTTGATGTGTTATTAACAGACAAGGAGAGTTGTTTATGATTACCTTTTTCCTAAGACGACTTTTACGAGCAGCTTCTCTATTTTGGGCCAAACGTCTTAATGTCTGAATCAAATTCAATTATTTGATCAAACATTATTAGACAACAGATTAACTTAGCTAATTTGAGGAAAAAGGAACCCAAGAAGATAATATTCCCTTCCACTTATGACAAAAGGTGGCATAGATAGAAAACAGTAAATGTTGTATAAATGTTTGTGTCTCCTCGGGGGAATCTAAATAATAATAAATGTGTATTGAATGATGAAGAACGTTAAAGTACCTTAGCATCAAGTTGTTTGCCTGAAGTTGTAGCCTTCCTCTGCCATGTCAGAAGAACAAAGATGAATACAGAAATTATTTCAGTAGACAAAAGTAAATTGTGTAAGTTAAAATTGACTCATGTCATAAATAGGAATATATTTTTAATAGCTAAACTGGTATATATCAAACATTTTATTTATAAAATATGTGAAATTCTAAAATTCAAAAAAGAAAAAAACACGGATGAAGATTCTGCATGATTTCGCTTTTTTGGGTTATATTTTAAATTTGTCTTTTTTTATATATTCAACGATTTGAGAGGTCAAAAAAAACTCTGATCCGTTTCCTTTTTGGGATCTGTGTATGTTCTTTGTTTTATTGTAAGATTTGTTAGGACTTATACAAATATGAAATGCATGTGCATGTATAATATCTACTATGACAAGGAAAGAGAGAGTAATGATACACGACACACATATCATGTAGCATGTATATTAACCCATGCATGTTACATGATGATGACTCCAACATGCATAAAAGTGATGATGATACGTACCTTATCTTCAGAAGGTTTATTATTAGGAGGATTAGCTTGAGATCGAGAAGTAGAAGGAAGTCCTGATGTGGAACTTGAGTTTGTTGCCATGTTGTTGTTATTATGATTTTGTTGAAGCATGAGATGATGTTTGTTACTCATCGGAGACTCTGGTTGTTCTGCTTTGCCTGAGAAATTTGCCGATCCTGAATCTGTGCTCTCTCCTCCTGACTTTGAACTCTCCTACATATTCAACATAATAATCATACTTCATAACTTTATGATTAAAAAGTCAGAGAAAGGATACTCTTAAATGTAACTACAAATTCAAATGGAATACAATTTCAATCCAAGTTATATATATACAATTAGAGAAGAATTGACCTTAAGCCTATATAATTTGACAAACGGGTGTATAAACTTCAAATTGTGTACTTTGATCTTATAAATATATATAAAGTCAGAAGAAGCTATAGAGAGTAGTATAATTAAAAATCGCTTTCATAGCAAAAATAAATAGATAGTTAAGAAGCACAAGAAAGCTGAAAACAATATATATAAAAGAGAGAGTAAAATGTGAAACTTTTATCAAATAAGAGAATTAAATATTTTCTATAAAAAAAATGAAAATGCCTGAAAAGGAGAAAAAACAAGAAGAAAGAGTCAAAGATGAAGAAAGGGTACAGTAGGAAGAGTTTGGTGAGTTCTGATTGGCCATGAAGGGAACACCTCTAGAGTCGTAGCTCCTCCTCCTCCAAATAAAGCTGCAACATTTCTCATCATTACATTTTTTTTTTTACACATACATTTATTATGATCATCATAATTAGTGTACATGTGTATGTTTTAAAAAAATTGTATGTAAACCTACTATTCTAATTACATCATTTATCACGTGGATCAATTTATAAGATGACACAATTATAAGTATATATTTTGATATATGGAGGAGGTTAGAGAGTTGGTAAAAAGATTTTATTTTATTTTCTTAGAGAAAAAATGAGAAATAAATGAATTAAGTTCACGCAATCCAAAGCTCTCTTTTGCCTCCGTATCATCACCAAAACCTATCTAAAGACTTGTTCAGACTCTTTTTCATTTCATTATTTTTTATCTTTTACCATTTTTTCATTTATTATTAAAGAACTTTTATATTTATGGGAGTTTGTTAAGGAAAGATCACGTCATGAGATTGAGAAAGGGGACTTACGTGGCTTGGATTCGTCGTTCCTATACTTAACACCTTGCAGAACAATTGCTTCTTCTAGCTCTCCAAAGTCGAAGCTCGAGGATCCATCTTGGTTCCTGTCTCCATTTATTAAAGTACAAAAACAGTATTCAAATGTTACAATTAAGTCTTTATTATAAAATATAAAGGAGAGAATAGTAAACACAATACATGTAATATAAACCACACTTATTATAGGGTCGCATAAGATGAAATATGTTCACAGAAGAATCACTACACTTGTAAACTGCCTATGGTTATACTTATATATATAACACATTATTAAAAGTTTCGGTTTCACCTATAGATCTTCGTTGACCTTTTACTAACTTACAAACGAAACCGTGAAACATATAATACTGGTATTATTAAGAAAATGACAAATTCAAGATAATCAAAAGAAAAACCCATTTCAAATTATAGCTCAAGATTGAGATTTTTTATATAAAAATGATAAGCTTGCTTTATGTTTATATATGTAAAGAAGAACAGACAATTATGCTTTATGTTTTTATATCAAAAGAAGAAAAGACAATCAATTAAGCTTTATGGAAAATGTAAAGAAGAAGAGAAAAGATTTTGTTTACATGAAACCAGGAGGTGGAGGATTGGTGTTGAGACCATGATGAAGAAGTGAATAAGGAAGATGATGATTATGGCTATGGTTTGTGACTTCACTGATTCTATGGTTTGCCATAGCTCTTCTTGATCTTCTTCTCTTCTGCTTCTGTTAAACATTAAATTAGAATTTTAAGAGATAGAATCACTAGACAGAATCTTGAGTTAGGAGATACAAGAGATTGCAAGTAGTGTTAATTAATACTTGAACAAGTTGAACAAATGATTGGAATCTTAAAGAGAAAAGCTAGTTGATGATGATGATGATGATGATGATGAACATGAAAGTAAAAGATATTAATTATGTGTGTGTTTAATTTATTACCTTTATGTGAAGTTCTTGGTTTGAGAACAACGAGAGAGAGAGAGAGAGAGAAGAGAGAAAGTAGAATGGAAGATTTGTCTCGTCAAAGGCTTTTTTATGGCTGAACAGAAAAACAAAAGAGGGTCCAACTTTTTCTCTTTCAGAGATACATATATAAAAATATATGTGGGCTTTGTATATACATATATGTGGTTAGACAAAAGAATAATAATTGATAATTTAGTAGTTTTGTGTAAAGTTTTACTACTCTTTTCTCTACTTGTATGTGAAGAAACCTATTTGATTCATCAGTCTTTCCTTTTCACCACCTTTCTCTATCTGTTTACACAGTACTAAAACACATATTGCACTAATGCTAAAATTTCGATTTTTCTATATAAACTTTGTAAAAGAAATTGATAATATTTTATGGTAAATCATATAAATATCTTGTCCTTGCCAGATTTTGTCTCCAGGCTATGCTTTTCGTATGGATGTATTTTTTAAAAAATTGTTTTTGCTGAATAATACTTGGGTTTGAAAAGTTGTACTGAAAATTTGAAATTTTAGCTTGACCAAGCTTTATAGCTGTCAAGGGTCAAAACTAGCCAGTAATGTGAAGATTCTGATCAGATAGATAGATATCTATACATCATATCTGTAAATAAACACAGAAGATTAATTTAAACTACAAAAAATATAAGTAAGAGTTAAAAAGAGCTTTATCTCTTGTTAAAACAAAAGGAGAACTTTATCTTTTTGTTAAAGAAGTATAAAGAGCTTTTATCAGTTTATCCATTAATGTTGAAGATAATAAGTTGATTTTTTAATGCAATAAGATTAAATGGACCGAATAGAGTTTGATTTATTGAAGGAAATTAAATGAGAATTTGTAATTTAGTAAATAAATAAAACAAAGAAAAGAGAGATAGAGAGCAGAAAAAGAGGAAGGAACCCACTAGAATCACTGACTCCTACTCCACAATCTCTCTCTATTTTGTAACCGCCTGTTTGTGTTTATTGGCTCCTTTTCATCAAATCTCTTTTTGGTCTTATTCAAGTACACTCATTTTTTATATATATACAAATTTATGATATAATCTTTTCTTACTATTCATATTCACCTAATTGTATTCTGCATACATAAGTCACATTTTTTTTTTGTATATGTGAAAGTGAGTGTGGTAAGTTTCTTTCATCATCCTAGCAGCATGTTTCATGAAGTTGTTTTGAAACCCAAAAAAAATATAAAAAAGTTGAAACATGAAAATATCCGCATATTATTAAGAATCTTTGAATTAGCATGATAAATACAGCATAGTTCATATTTTGAAAAAAAACAATATGATAGGATATAATATCTTTTTTTTGGCTAGTCGACATACTCTGGTTCTAATGATTAAACGAATACAGTTCCCCCCCAGCTAGATTAGCTATAGAGTTATTTTATTGGTATCATCTAAATATGATATTGTTGTTGGATTAGAATGCACAATGGAAGATCACATAATGTTAAAAAAACTTGTGTTTAGTAATAATATCTTTGTACACCTATCACAGAGAAAGACAATGTAATAATATGGAATAAGGAATGTTTGTTGATTTTGCGTTGATAAAAAAAATATATAACACAGTCGAGTAAAATTTATATTTCTAAACCAACATAGCTCTTTTTGTTAATTGACCTTTGGAGTTCAGAGAAGGGGATACATAGTATGAATTATAATACATCTACGAACATGTACAATGTTTTATATACACATAAATATAAGATTTAGTTCATCTTCGGTATATAATATAGTGTTCTAAATTTTGAAAGCAGATATTGATAATATATATGTGACAGTTTTTGGGAAAATAGTTTTATTAATTTGTATTTAAATTTCAAATTTGGATATATAATGGAGCTAGAACAACTATTTCAAGTCGGTTAACCTAACATAATAAAGTTGAATAAACTATAATTTGCCTCTACCAGTTCAACCAAAATACACATTAGAATAATGTCAATTATGTAGCGACCAATAAGATAACACTAAACGGCCTTATTGCATTAATCGTAATAATAAACAGGGAAAATATATATAATAATAATATGTATAAAACATCTTAATCAAAGTGTTATTATAATTGGATTTGTCTAGTATTATCCTTAATTTGTTGATGGGTCAACGTCCACTCCCTGTCATCACCTAAATCCCAATGCCACATTTCAGATTCCCTTTCCTCTATTAGAAATTGTTACAATGTCTCCTTTGATTCGTATAGCTAATTTAGTCAATGAGCTCTTTTGCAAAAATCTTACATTATTTGTCATTGCTTTTTTCTCCCCTTTTATATGTGCCATCAATTATGAATCCCTCAAAGTTGAGATTCTTTTACATGATTTTTACTGTTGTAAAAGTATATATTACACAGTTTTAAGATTATATAAATTTTATCTTAATTTTTTCTAAGGGAATAAGATTTAGAATTTAGATAATCAAACTCTGACCAAATGTCATAATTAATCTTATTTGGATAATTTCATACTAGAATTCTTTGCGTATACATTTGGTGGTTGACAATATTTTTTCTTTGTGACAGTATAGTAATGTAAGAAATGGGTTATACAACATTTTTTTTCCAATAAGACAATAGTATTGATAATTTTGCAACAAATGTGAAACATTGAGGAAGAAATTGTGCCTAGATTAGAATTGATTGCTCTCGAACGCCGAATTATCTAACCATTTTTATTTGGTTAGCTAAAAATAATTTAGTAAGAATTCTGGTTTGGTGACTTTGGGATTGTAAAACCGTTGGTCAAATTTCTAGTTTTGAATAAAATCAGTTTGAGAAAAAAAAAAAAAAGAATTCTGGGGTGGTAAACACTTTTATCTTGGTTAAGAAAAAAAGAAAAATGAAACCTCTTAGAAGCAACATGATGAAGTAGTCCACTAAGCTCTTGAATTAATTTATCTGATTCTGTAAGAATTGTTTTTGTAAGGGACCCAATTGGTTGGGTTTGCTTTAGGCCCATATCACATAGGCCCGGCCTCTGTATGCAAGCAATGGTACAAACTACAACACAAAGATGGAAAAATAGAGAAGATCTTGGTGGCAGTGAAATGGTAAGAGTTTTTCCCATTCTTACCTTCTGTCTTCGAACTTACAAAGAGTTCAAAATTTAGGCTATAACCATATTATAGTGAAATTGCTCATGTGTTTCTAAATTTCTGATTCACACTCTATACAAAGAGAGATTTGTTGAAAGAAATATTTCAACAAAAAGTTTTTAAAAAAGATAAATCTTATATAAACAAAAATAAAATAAAAGACAGATGTTATGTAGTAATGGGAGAGTAAAACCTACTCTAATGTAACACTTTAATATATATGTTTGACGATTAAAGACTACACTTAGAAATGAAATAAGCGTAGTGATTCCCACGTTGCACCTTCCTCCTAACACTTTCCTTTCTTCATCGCCACTCAATCTCTCTGCTTCAACATATTCTCTGTAACGTGTAAATTCCCAATCTTTTATATTATTGTTTCTTTTATGTAAAAACCACCCAAAGTTCGTTGCCGTCCATGAACCATTGATCCTTTCCTTATCCCATATCTCTCTTTTCTTTTTCATTACATTTTCCACCAAAAGTCCTAATCATTTTTTGGTTTTTCTTGGAGGAAAAGAGGGACAAGAGTGAGAGATAGAGAGGTTTAGAAGGCGCGGCAAGCCCGAACTTTGGCGGTTCGGCAGCTCCGCGTCCTCTGTTGGTCGAGTCGTCCTGGAGTTCTCTCGTTGTTTCTCTGTGGCAGAGGTGGAAGAACACGAAAACGAAAACGAAAACGACCAGAGAGTTATGGACATTGGTGGTCCAACTGAAGTCCGACATGTGGCTCATGTGACCTTTGATCGGTTCAATGGCTTTCTTGGTCTTCCTTCTGAGTTCGAGCCTGATGTCCCTAAGAAAGCTCCTAGTGCAAGGTTTGGATCTTTTGATGTAATCATTCAATGAATTGGTTTAATGGGTTATTGTTAAAATATACAATATAATATAACCAACATAGGTCCATCTATGTATTTCCGATTGGTTTTGAGTTGGAAGTAAAGTATTATAAATATGCAGTGCAACAGTGTTTGGTGTTTCCACGGAGTCGATGCAGCTATCATATGATTCTAGAGGGAATTGTGTTCCTGTGATACTGTTGCTATTACAGAGCAGGCTATATGATCAAGGAGGCTTGCAAGTGAGTGAAATGGAATCATAATCAGTCTTACTTTTATATTCCAATGTTGTAATTCAGTCTTAGTTGTTGAAAACTGGCATGTGTCTTTAGGCAGAAGGAGTATTCAGAATAACAGGAGATAATAGTGAGGAAGAGCATGTAAGAGAGCAGCTAAATAAAGGCATAATACCAGATGGCATCGATGTCCATTGTCTAGCCGGACTTATTAAGGTAGGTTCTTCTTCAGCTATAACTGTCTTGTTTTTACAACATGGTACAAAAATTTGATGATGTATGTGTTCAGGCTTGGTTCAGGGAGCTGCCTAGAGGGGTATTGGATCCTTTGCCATCGGATCAAGTAATGCAGTGTGAGACAGAAGAGGATTTTGTCAAGGTTGTGAGACTCTTACCTCAAACTGAAGCTTCTCTTCTGAATTGGGTAGTCAATCTCATGGCTGATGTTGTTCAGTATGAGAATGTTAACAAGATGAACTCTCGTAATCTTGCATTAGTCTTTGCTCCCAACATGTCTCAGGTCAGTTTTTTTATTGAACCAACAGTAAGATGAACAAACAAAGACTCAATAAGACCCTGTTCTGTATCTGGATGAATAGTTAAGTGGTGAAATGTCTTGGTTCTGTTTTGGGGCTCGTGTGCAGATGGCAGATCCTTTAACTGCGTTGATGTATGCGGTCCAAGTGATGAAATTGCTGAAGAGTCTCACAGAGAAAGCTCTGAGAGAAAGGGAAACCACATCATCCCAAGTTGATGGAAGATGTAGCAATGAAACCGAAGAAAATGGGGAGGAAGAACACAGTCAAGAAGAGGTTGAAGAAGAAGAAGAGGAGGAAGAAGGAGATGGTGTATACATAATCAAGGAGGAACAAGCATCAGAAAGAATAAGAGTGGTTGCTGACGATGATCCTAAGTCAGGAAGTATGAAGAGTAAGTTTGTGGGATCTAGTGAAGGGAGATAATGGAGCTGTGAAGCTACCGATTTGCAGTCCGAATCGTATAGGAAGCAAGTGAAGTCATTGGTTGATTTTTTTTAGCTTATTGTGTGTTTTGTGTGCTTTAATATCTTGCATATGTATGTAATTTCTAAGTAATGTAGTTGGTTGTTGAATGGTGAATGCTATGAGACTAACTCTGTGGGATGAATAGCAACATGTACCCGCCTTTTTTTTCTGTTAAGATAATTTCCATTTCTTAAAGAAACATGAAAGAGTCAACATATACCAAGCTTTTAGCCTGATTCTAAGCTGTTGTAAAAGTAAATAGACACCAATTTTGAGAGCATAATTGGCAACAAAACCACTGTTATTTTTCATGTGTCAAACCAAGAACAGACACAGATGGTATCTAAATCACCTGGTAATCTAAACAAATACAGAGATGGGTCATGTGACAGGATCCTTGGTTCCTGGGGTTATTCGACCTTGACAGAACGGTAGATGTGGCGAATAAACATCCAAGAGGCCAAGAAACTTATGGTTCCAAGAACCAAGAAGAGAGCGTAGCATAACAAAGCAGTATATCCAAAGTAGAAGCAAAACTGCAGAAATCCATTCATTTCAGACCTGAGATAGAACAATACTCCATACCCATACATGAAGATCGCCGTAAATCCACCACACCATATTGATCTGCAAAAATGATCATAGTATTGTCCATTGTTTTAGTCTAACCCTTTGAAAATCAAATGGTGATTCTGAAATGAAAGATTCCTATCACATTTCCATTCATTATACCTAGTCTAGATCTAATTCACATGTTTGGATGGAAAAGAATACATACCTCCACCACCATTCATGATCTTCACCGGATAGCTGAATGTAGGTCAAGATAATACCAACACTGGCACACAAGAAGATGAGCACAACGAATGTGAAAAGCATTAGCAGAGGCGAGGTATATATTTTGAATCCCCACAAGCTTGCATAAAGTTGGTGCCACTCAAGGACAACTGCACTGAAAGGTACAAGGCCTCCAAGAAATATCTGGTACAGCTTATTCCGATACCAATTCTGTGGTGGAATTTCTCGGGGGTTTCTTTTAACCACCGATGGAGGTTGAAACTCTAATAATCCGAAACGATTACCTAAAACTCCTCCCAACATGAGAAATGGGATATTCAAAAGAGTGTAAACGAGTATGATGATAACTATTGTGCCAAAGGGGAGTGCAGCTGTTGCCCCATAAGTAATTGCTACAGTATTGAGAACCAAAACTATTATGAAGAGAGGAACTGGGTAGAGGATTCCAGCAAGACGAACACTCCTTTTCTGAAAAACGCAATAACGCTCAAATGTCTAAGGTTACGCCGAGAACAGCATAATAGAAGGAACTTGAACAAATCAATCACCTGTTTGTTTTCCTCTAATAGACTATGCAACGAAGCTGATGTGTAACCACCTACAACTGAGGTTAGGGTGTACGTGATGACAAGATAAGTCAACAGCATTCCGCGATTGTACGGGTATAGAAAACCGGTGAAGGCCAACGCAAACAGAGCAGTAATCCTGAAAATGAGAAACGAGTCAAGAGACATGTTTCAAATGTCATTGACCACCATTCATTAGAATGTATGATGTAAGATTGACTTGAACAGAAAGGTCAATAAGTAAGCAAGGATGTATATTCAAGTACTTTAATGAAATGTCATGACAACACTGGATTTCTTACTAGAAAACCGAAGCTTGACACTGGTATTGCATGTAACTATTACTTTCTTAAGGTAGACGAGATAGGATAAATTATAAAACATGAATGACACATAATGAATTATAGACATAAGCTTACAAGATTAGCGACTGGATACCAGTTCCCAAGAAAGCACAGAGCAAGGAGATGTTCCGAGGACATCTAAAAACATCACTTTGTATGAGTTTCCAACCCACTTCCTTTCTTTCTTCTTCATCTCCGTTCGAGCCACTGACATGCATGAAAGAGAAGTTAACTCCAAAAGACAAAGTTTATCATCATATATGCTAAACTACATAAAGCAAGAATAGTCTCCTAAGAAAAATTATCACCTTCTTAGCTCATTCTTGAGATGGCGCATGAAGAGTAACGAAAGAAGTCCCATTACCAAAACAACAACACTTATCGAGTTAAGAACTGAGAACAAGTGAATCTTCTGGGTGATAGGATGAGACGACGCCCGAGAAAACTTAGTCATTCTTGTCTCAGACCGTTCTGAAGTCAAATTCCATGAAACCGAGTATGTAAACTGAACACCAATCTCATTGTTCTCCGATATATCAACCAGATAACTCGGATCACTAAAACTGTTGATTTCAATAACTTGGTCTGCATTGTACAGAACATCAAACTTTACATGACTGAATATGTAATACTTAGTATGCTTCTCCCCTTGATCTAGATAATCTCCCTCCACTTTTCCAATAAATCCCCACAAGGGAAGATCGTCGGAATACATTTGAAAGTAGAAATCTTGAGCAATGACTTCTCTGAACCTGGCAATGTCACTCGACGTTAATCTCTTGTGGCACAATACAGCATTAGTTTTATCCTCCCGAAATTTGAGCTCATATAGCGAGCTCATTAACCGGTCTCCATTAAGAACTTCCCCAAGAGTTTCCTGTTTCTCAATGACAGGCTCTACATAAAACAAAAACAAACTAGAATCAACCACTGGAAGAAGCATATAATATACATTGTCCAGCATTGATTTGGAGTTAAGAAGCTAACCTGGACGGCAGAAGGGCAAATCATAATATTGATAGGTCTCACTGCAAACAAACAAAAACCAAAAATCGAAAAATGGGTCTAAGTTAAATCTCCAAGTCTTCAAAATGAGTCTAAGAAAAGGAGAGATCTTTTGGTTCCTCTCAAGCTAAAACCATATTCTACACATTATCTTACTCGATCTCGTCCTCTCAGATTACTAATCCATTTAGCAAAAATGAGTATTGCCCCAAAAGATAGGATTTTGAATGGTTACCTTGGATTGTGAAGAGGACCCACTTTGTTGACGAACAAAGGGACATGATCTCCTGCATTATAGCTTGATCCTAATCCGATCCAGAACGTCAATGTCAATGTTAGTAGGACTTGTACAATGCGCCAAAATTGCGCCATGACTCTTCTGCTGCATTTTCCCAGAACGAAGAAATGAATCAATGTGCAAGAGGAACTAGTAAAACAGACATTATCTCTAATCTAACAGCTCAAGCTAACGAAACAGAAACACGATGTCTAGAGGGACAAAGTCAAACCTGAATGACGAAGCAAGAAACCACCCAGTTCCCTTTTCCGTAGCTGAATTGTAGTGCTTTGACTAGACCATCATCATCAAGACAGTGAAAACAATTCTGCAATTTCTCAAGATTTTATCATCAGTCAGATATATGTAAAGATCGCTATTTGATTTTTTCTTTAGCGTTCTAAACATTTCATGAAAAAGTCATAGGTGTTTGTGGGCTTTTATTTATGTGTTAGCCCATTCCATTATTTTAACAAATCTTCGTCTCTCTCAACGAAACTAATCTAGGTTTGTTTCTCTTCCGTCTCATCACTCAGGTCTGTGCTTGATCGACTTTAGCTATTCTTTACCAATCGATTTAACTTCAATCTGTGAGTAAATACGTCTCTGTATGTTTCAATTGTTGTTTGCTCTTGATTTGTTAGGTTTAATATAGAGTGTCAGTGTTCCAATATTGACTGGAATTAGTTCTGCAATTTTTTGCCAAATGCTTAAGAATTTTTGGTGACTTGGGTGTTTGATTAAGATAAGATGTTGTCGTATGGGAATGATACTTGAGTCACTGTTGTGTAATCTTATATATATGTTAGCTAAAGTAATTTCAAATTGGATTTGGAGTTGGAAAGACGAAAATTTATGTGTCAGTATTGTTTGAAATGTCTTTAGGGTGAAGAAGATGAGTGGTGAAGTTGTTTTAGCTGCTAGAGTGTACCGTGACCTTCTCAAAGCAGTGGTGAAACATGTTGGCAAGGAAGATCACAAGGCTCATTTCACTGACTTTGTAAAGCAGGAATTCCGGAAGAATGTAACGAACTCAGACTCGGCCACCACCAAAATCAACCTTGCCCGCAATTACACTTATCTTATCAATAGCATTCACTCTCACAAGGTATATATGATTCTTAATGGCACTGTCATTTTGTCTTGTGGAAGCATGCCTATATTTGCACACCATGTTTGCTCCAAAATATAGAACCTTTTGTTATCTGAGCAAATGATTAAGAAAGTGGAAGCTGGACATTTCGAAACACGGGTTTTTCTTAATAATGTACATAATAGAGTGAGTTGGTTTTTGTTACCTCGTGTGATTAGTCTAACAAGGATAGACAAACTGGTTATTGTAGGATCTGC
>OVAP01000846.1:0-24965 GCA_900406295.1 Aurinia saxatilis
TGAGTGTAAAACAACCATGAAATCAGTCCTAAAATGCAACATATCAGTTTCGCGGTGGACTCAAGACGACTAATTATCGTCTTTGCTACCCTCAATTTCCTGTTATCATCAATTGTTTTTGTTTTTGGTATCTTAGCTATCACTATTAGACTTTTGTTGTAGTTAATTTTGATCCCTGTAACTAGTTTTGGCTTGTCGACTCCGAGACCTTCTATGGTCTGCGCACCGTCTCTGATCAAGGTCTGTTTTGATCGGCATTTTGTTTTTTAAGTCTTAATCAATAATATAAGTATCTTTTAGTGGAAAAAAAAAATCATATATTTGGAAATGATATTGAGATTGTAAAATTATCTAAAAACTCCCCTTGCTTCTAAAAATTGACAAAAAATCCCCCAAAGAAAACGCATACGACCTTTACCCAAAACATTAAAAAAAAACACCCTGAAACTTTAGTTTTGTTACAAACTCAACCCTCGGTTTCAATTAGAACAAAATCGTCCCCTACTTTAACGCAGCCGTTAAGTCTCTGTTTGTTCAGTCAATAAAATGAAAAGCTGCCTTTCACTGAAAGAAGAAAAGAGCATATCAAGGCGATAACTCCAACACCGAGATCGCTTTCTTCTTCTTATTCCCCTATTTAGGTCAGACTCATGTTCCAGTTTTATCCGAATTTGGTTTTACGGTTCCGTAATTCTGCCTGATCTGATGCAATTGTAATGTATTAACGGTTCCGTAGTTCTACTCTATTGAACTTCATGCTGTTTTTTTACTAGAAAATGATTTTTTTGTTTTTTTGGTAGTTCCCTGCATAGAAACTGACATAAGTCTTGGGTTGATTTGACACGAAATTACACTTTTAATCTCCTCTAATTAATCATGTTTAATCCAATCTCCCTACATAAGGAATTTTGAGTTTAGAAGTGAAAGAGAATTTTGACAGGGTGGGTGGGGACCAAAACTTGGATCTGACACGACACAAAAACTTTGGTTTCTCCGTCTTTGTTGGAGACATGCATTCACTTGCATCCACTTCTTTACCATAAATAAAAAAAATTTAATTTTAAAAACATTTTCAGATGAAAGTTCTTCAGATGCCTAGTTGTCCTCCTCCTCTCTTGTTGATTCCAAATTCCCAACTTTCTTTTCTTCAACTCTTTAATGGCAGCACCTCACTTCTCTATCTCCCTTGATCATTCTTCTTCCTCCACGTCTCTACTCAATCCACCACAATCCCAATCGGTATGTATGTGTGAAAGTCTCTCACATTCTTTTCTTTTTCAGGAATTTGATCATGCTTCTGTTGCATTTTGATTCAGATCTTTGGTTCTAACGGCAAATCAAAGGACTTTCAGAATACCCAATTGATATTTCCCGTTTCTTTCAGGTAATTTCTAGGCTTTTTCCATTTCATATGATTGGGAAAATTCTAACTAGTTTTGATCTGGGTGATGCATTGTCCTTTGTTTGGGGTCTCTTTTCTTATGTCATAGTTGCCCAAGTTATATAAATAGTGTCTTTTTGTGATTTTGAAAGGAGAAATAGTGACATCTCTGTGTAGATTTTTTGTTGATAGAATTTGTTTTTTTGTGTAGGAGGAAAACTGTGAACTTGCAAATTATGGCTTCAGGAAAAGCACCTGGACTGACACAAGCTAATGACTGTACCTCTGAGGTTACAATTGATAGAGAAAGTAACACTGATGTATTTGGCGACATGAAACAACGGTTTCTTGCCTTTAAGAAGCTTAAGTACATGTAAGTGGCAGAGAACCAGTTCCTTCAGTCTTTTGCATTTTTTTATGATTGCTGGAGTCTCATCCATTGATGATGTACTTTTGGAGCAGGGATAACTTAGAACACTACAAGAATCTGGCAGATGCTCAAGCTCCAAAGGTACCTAAAATAAATTTTAACATAAGCTTATTGTTAATGGATGATTTGGGACTTTTCTGTGGTTTAGTTTTGGTGAAAGGAATTGTTGCTAATAGTGTGGGGAACAGTTTCTGGTGATTGCTTGTGCAGATTCTAGAGTTTGTCCTTCCGCTGTCCTGGGATTTCAACCGGGTGAAGCTTTCACTGTTCGTAACATTGCAAATTTAGTACCAACGTATGAGGTATAAATTCGGCGCAGACCCCTTTTTGTTTTTGGTCTTACTTGTTTCACATTTGACGTGCATTTGCTTGTTGCAGTCTGGACCTACTGAAACAAAAGCTGCTCTCGAGTTCTCGGTGAACACTCTTAAGGTAAGTATCTATGTTACTACTCACAGATTTCCTAAGATACATACATATGCATGAAAAGTAAATCTGTGTATTAAGTGTAGAGCATTTATTCTCAAGAAACACTATAAACAAAAGATGTTCATCCTTTATCTTAAGGAATGTTTGATCTTCCATAGTTTATACTGTTTAGGGTTCCGTTCCTTTCATGAATAGCTTTCCACAGAGAATTGGTTCTTTTGATTCACTTATTAAAGACTCGAACCACTGGGAAGAAATCAAATCTTTAACCAACATACATGTCATAAACACTGTGTAGATACATTTTTATGCATTTTCACATAGATCTTGTCTCATTGATAATTTTGTAGGTGGAAAACATCTTAGTCGTCGGTCATAGCCGCTGTGGAGGAATTCAAGCTTTAATGAAAATGGACGACGGTGTAGAGTCCAGGTCTCCACCAGTTCTTGATTCATTCTATTGAAAAATAAACCATTCATTAGTTGTTGATTTACGCCATATTGCATTTCCCTGTTAACAGTAGCTTCATACACAACTGGGTAGTTGTGGGGAAGAAGGCAAAGGAAAGCACAAAAGCTGTTGCTTCTAACCTCCATTTTGATCATCAATGTCAACACTGTGAAAAGGTGATGTCCTTTTGTACATCAGTGGAACTTATGTATCTTCTGTTAATCGATGAATTTATATATATATATAGTATAATCCTGCAGGCGTCCATAAATCATTCTCTAGAAAGGCTGCTTGGTTACCCGTGGATAGAAGAGAAAGTGCGGAAAGGATCACTCTCTCTCCATGGTGGGTACTATGATTTTGTGGAATGTACATTTGAGAAATGGACAGTCGATTATGTAGGAAGCAGAGGTAAGAAAGAAGGCAGTGGAATCGCTGTTAAAGACCGGTCAGTTTGGTGCTGACTTATTTCCATTTCCACCTCAATAGGTTTTCTTTCATATAGTTTTCAGAAACATCAGAGCCCCCTTGAAATGGGATTATCATATGTGTTTGTTGGAGTTGTGTTCTAAAATCATTTTGTAATTCTAAGTCTTATTGAGGCTGAAAAACTTGGAGATCCCTACACGGACTAATGTTTGTTTTGTCATTTATGGTTTGTGAACTTATGTTTGTTCTTTTGGTTTTCTATAACGTGAAGGATCATGTCATGGATACATTCTGTAATGGAGAAGACATTTTTAGAATGTACTTGCATATTATCATTTTGCTTGTTGTAGTTAGATCAGAAGCATAGAAACAGTGATCAAGAACTTTAAAACACTAACAAGACACAATTTATGAATGGGATTAGCTTTATTTGATTGCTGTCATTTTATCGATAGTTACAAATAAAGAATTGTTACAAACAGAGTATTGTTACAGTCAAATACTCATCAATCCTATAGCCACCAATACATATTCAGTTAGCTTATCTTGATGATAATCTTCACATATGCCAAACATAAAGTTTTAAGTTTGGAGGAGACAACTCAAGGGCTGGAAGTTGGAGTTAAGGGGAGAGTGGGCGGAGCAGCAGGGATGGATGGAATGGGCTGGATGGTTTGTAGGGGCGATTCAGGTGTTGCGGGAGGGAAAGAAGGGGAAACAGGTTATGGAATCTGAGGGAAAGGAGAGGGAAAATTTGGAAAACCATGGACCGGAAACTGAGGAAAACCGGGTGTTGGGTTACTCGAAAAACCGGGTCTTGGAAGCTGAGGAAAACCAGGTCTTTGAAACCAAGGAAAACCGGGCGTCGGATTGCCCGGAAAACCGGGTCTAGGGAAGGACCGGGTGTTGGGTTACTCGAAAAACCGGGTCTTGGAAGCTGAGGAAAACCAGGTCTTTGAAACCAAGGAAAACCGGGCGTCGGATTGCCCGGAAAACCGGGTCTAGGGAAGGACCGGGTGTTGGGTTACTCGAAAAACCGGGTCTTGGAAGCTGAGGAAAACCAGGTCTTTGAAACCAAGGAAAACCGGGCGTCGGATTGCCCGGAAAACCGGGTCTAGGGAAGGATCCAAAAGTTTTTGGTTTAAACGTTTGTTTCCTCGTAAGATGTTTTGCGGCACGGATTGAAGTGATCATGGAGGTGAACATCAGAGCCACAAGGAGAGAAGCAACCAAGAAGATTTTAGATGAAGCCATAGTGTTTAAAAGAGCTCTTCAACTGTGTTGTGTTTTTATTTGAATCATTTTTCTCTAATGGACTTTAGTTTATATATAAGAGACCTCAATAGAGATAACGAATACAGTTGCATTTCATTTGACTAGTCTTTTCTTTTAATAGATTTACGTTATGGGTTTCATTATTAATAATAGGAAATGGTTCATATTGTTGCTATTCGTTTTGAATTTATGTTCGTTGTATCAACCAAACATATCCACGAATATTTAGAACTGTTCACGCTTCGTCAAATTGTATAGTTTTATTACATTTTGGATTCTAAATCTGAATTTTGAAACAATGGTTTACATTTTACACTGCTTAATGTGAATTCTATGTATAGAAAGTAATCAAGTGTGGGTTAGTTGAATAAAAAAAGTGTTATAAAAACAATATTCCATTAAAGTTTAGATAAGTTTTGGGTCATGTGTTGTTTGGATCCTTACAGAAATGGAATAATAAACTAAATTTGATTTTACTTTAGTTGTTTAAGTTTGAAATGAGTTTGTTATAGAATTATTACATAAATTCAATATAATTGAAAATAAATTCTTAACACAGAACAAATAAATAAAATTATTATAAATCTAAAATATAAAACCATTGTCTATAAAACATTCATTCGTAGATAAATCCGTTATAAAATATTAAAGACATTAAAAATAGTTTTTTTTAGGGTTAATATAAGATGTAATCTATGATATTACCGAGACACAATTTTCGTAAACCATTCTATAAATAAGATGATTTGTGGACTAAGCTTTTCTGGAACTTTCTTTTTTTGTTTCACATTTCTTCGAAGTTTTATTTGTTAGGTTCTCTCATAATAGAGTTTTCTCCTGCCAGTGTTGGACCATTTTTACTATACTTTGGTCGGTCTTTCACAAACTCCAAAATCATATCGATTTGAAGAATTTTTATGTCATATAGGATACTTTTAATTAGAGTTTCGTGGTGATAGACAAGATGTAAATGTATAATAAAATCTGTTTAATATCTAATTATTTGGGTATAATTTTAATATCCAACTACATGGGCCTGTTTTAGGAGAAACATATTAAAATTAGGGCTTAAACTAAACATTAATATATCCAAAAAGTCTTGAAATAAAAAAAGGTTGTTAAAAAGGCCTTGAAAAATAAATAGAAACCGGGTCGTAAACCAGTGTGTCAATTTTTGCTTCTTGGGCCCTGCCCTGATAACGCGGATACTTCCCTAATCACCAAAAATATTTGAGTATCGCTTGGTCTCACCATATGATTTGGTGACACGCGAAACCTCTTTACTTATTTGAAAAGAAAACTTTGTTTTTGACACGCCAAACAAAAAAATTCCTAATTTACATTAGAATCTCTATATCTATAGATCAATACTCTATAAATTAATACTCACATAAATTAATAAATTCATCCGATCCTAAATTGGACCGATATAAAAAATAACGAATTTCAATAAGATATTAATTTTTTAAAAAATTCCATGTAAAATATGGTCTCAATAATAACCTAAATTAATAATCATAAATCTTAGGTGTTTATATATATATATATATAAAAAGTAATATAGTAAAATTTTACTATATTAGTGTTGTACGTTAATTCTTAAAATTGAAATATTTTGACACTATTTTTTATTTTTTTCTTGCAACAAAAATTCACGGTATTGTCATTGTTATACGCATCCATTTTTTTTTTTATAAGAATGCTAGATGTGATAATTGTTTCCATTAAATACTTTTAAATGTAATGTATCTATTCAACTTCATATTTATGATAATTCTAAACTTTTAGTATGAAGTATTTATATATAAACATAAAAGTAGACTATTAAAATCTATTTTATTATGATAATCAAGATTATTAACGTGCATAATAACATGAATACTATACAACCAAATATACAAAATATAATTTAAAAGCTTTTGAAAGAATTTGTATGAATTTTAGGGTATATATATATGTATTTTTAAAACCCATAGAATAGAAAATAATTCTATAAATTAATAATTTTTAAAATCTCAATATTATTAATTTATAGAGACTTAACGCGTAGTTGTAACCCTAACTCACGTATCATCTTTCCCTCTCCACCGCTTGCTTCTAGTGCAAAGCAGACCATGATCTCAAGAGTTGAAGCAACGCAGAGAAAGAAGAAGAAGAAGAAGAATAACACGAAATCTCAAGAACAAACGTTTACGTCACTTCCCGAAGAAATCATAGAGAACATTCTTGCTCGAGTCTCAAGATGGAATTATCCTAAACTATCTCTCGTTTGCAAGAGCTTCCACTCTCTCATATCTTCTATGGACATCTACAAGACGCGGTCTCAGATTGGAACCACAGAAACATGCCTCTATATCTGCTTAAATTCAAGCAATCAGAAATCTTCTCACTGGTTCACTCTTCATGCTAAACCTAATCATCGAATAACCAAAACCAAATTGTTTAAGCACAAGTCGAGTTGTGGGAATGTGTTGGTTCCAATTATATTTCCCTCTTCTTCCAATTCTGTTTCCGTAACATGTTCCACCATAGCGATTGGTTCAGAAATCTACGTCATTGGTGGAGACTCCTATGATTCTGAGCCATCTTCAACTGTTAGAATCCTTGATTGTCGGAGTCACACGTGGCGTAACGCCCCTAACATGAAGGAGGTTAGGGACAATGCAGCTGCGGGTTTTCTGGATGACAAAGTATACGTGATGGGAGGTTGCGAAAGTGGCCATTGGATAGAGGTTTTTGACATCAAGACTCAGTCTTGGACATCACTTCCTAGTCCTTGCGACGAACCTGGCCAATTTCCACTAGTCAATGTAGTCCACGGAAAGCTCCACGTGCAGGGAGATAGGAAGGAGTACATTTATGACCCGAAACAAGGTACGTGGAAATTTGTGAGAGAGCCATTTATAAACCTAATACACTTTTCGTGTGTGGTAGAGAATGTCATATGCTGTTGCACTGGCGATGGAGACTGCATGTGGTATGACACTGAGGGTGGTAAGTGTGAAATGATCAAGGGTTTGGAAAAATTACGTGAGCACCCTAAATATAGTTTATCAACTGGTAGTGTGTGTGATTTACTCAACTATGGTGGTAATCTTTTAGTGATATGGGCAACCGAACATAGTCATGGGAAGAAGACAAAAGTTTGGTATGCCGAGATTTCTTTGGAAACAAGATGCAATGGAAGTGAGATTTGGGGTAACATTGAGTGGGTTGATGTTAAGTTTACTCTCCCTAGTAACTCATATGTTTTCGACCTTTGCTTAAACGTTTCAGTCTGATGACTCGTATTGTGGTCAATCACCTCCTTCTTGTTTTACTCATTGTTTTGTTGTCTTCATAAAGAGATTTTGGAAGGTGAGGTTCTAAAGTTTTAAGAACTCCTTTAATTTTTTTAATCTTGTTTTCTCTCGGTTCATTTTTTAAAAGATTTCTGTAGAACTTTTCATGGGTCTTTTCAATGTGGATGCTCTTAGTGTTTTGTATGACACACTAATTTTTTTTTTTTTTAATGAAAGTGTATAGAAGCAATTTCTGTTTCCTTTCTCCATTCTAGATATTTTTGGGGTGATTAGTAGGAAGCAGCACTATTTTTAGTGTTAATGTTCCTTGTCTGAGAATGGAGTGGTTCACACATCGTTTTGCGATTTTTGTGTTTGTTGTATAGCTTTATGAGTAGACTATCAAGTATAAGAAAGGTTTTTTTTATGTACAATCTGTATAAGGTTTCTCGATAGAGTCAGAGTATTCAAAGGAGGTACATAGTCTTGCACATATTTTATTATCATCTTGTCGAATTCCAAAGACAAAAATGCTAAACAGAATACATTGTTGAGTCTTTTGGACACTCTTAATACACAAACAAATTGAGTTCCATGGGATATTAAGATTGATATGTTTCGATTTGACTTGATTTAACACATAAAACCATAAGACAAACACAAACATAGAGACACATTGATTTAGATGATTATTAGATGATAATAGGGTAGCGCACGATGCTAATTATAATCTAAATTAAAGGGACATTTTCAAATATATGAGCATTCCCATTTTTTTAAAATATAAGGCAGACTCTGTTTCTTGGAATTGCTCTTTCTTTTACATAGTGGTTGTCGCTGATTCTTTTATCTACCACCCTGTTACCCTCATTTCCTCGTTCTTGAATATCAAAATTTCACGAACAAACCAACAAATTTTCCTGCAAATACACCGTTTTCTCAGTTCAAGCAAAAAGAAAAAAAAGAAAAAAAGAAAAAAAGAAAGAACACAAACAAAAAAATACAGTAATATAGAAGATAAAATCTTACTCCCAAGGATCGTCTCCAAGAAGCATCAGATCGTTATTGTTATCTTTGTAAACAATTAACCAATCTTTCTCCATTGAACCCAAACATGCCATCAAATTTCCATTGAACCCAAACATCCTATCTAATTCGGCGGCTAACTCATTGTAGTCATGGAACTTTAAAAGATCTAGTGACCTGGCAACTCTAGTTCCCTGCCTGCGAACCTTCAAAAAATTAAAAATTGTGCAATGTTTAAGTCAGGAGTTTGCTTCAAATGTTTTTGTGTGGATTAATAACAATAATACTCACCTTTATTCTGTCCATGGAATGGGGATGATTAGTTTGGAATGACATTTTTGTTTTCTCTTATAAGTTTTCATGCATTCATTATATACAAAGATTTCAAGCTTACTTTTTAGGAACATAATAATATCAAAAGTTTTTTTTTACAAAACAATAAGAATAATAATAATATCAAAATTATAAAATTTTGGCGTGTTATTTATTATTGTTAGTAATTAGTCAATTCAAACTTCCTTTTGCAGATTATTGATTTATTTTAATAAACTATTTGGCATGTAACTAATGTTTTTCTAAAGAACTAATTATTCAAACTTTCCAGGTTAGTTATTTTTGTTCACAAAATACTTTTCAAAACCTATTTTTGGTAGGTAATTAGTGCCAGTCAATTCGAAAATTATTTAGATAGTATTTCTTTCAAACAGATTATTTTGGGGCATTTTTTGTATTTCTATTGATAAACTATTTTGGCACATAATTAATGTTTGCTAAGGAAATAGTTATTAAACTAACAAATTTGTAATTCATAATCTTCATGTCTTTGGACTGATATAAGGACGGGTCTATTATTTTGTAGTGAACAATGTTTCTATATTGTCAAGTTTATTTTTTTTTTTAAGAAACGATAGAACCTACCTTTTACAAGAACCAATATGGGATATAAAATACTAATGTTGGGTGGGTGCTCTTAGTTTTAAGGTTTAGTTTATCTTAAGATTTTGTGTCTCATGACTTTAAGTTATGAGATATAACATCTCATGACTTTTGAAACTCACCCGGACGTAACAAAAAGCTCGAATTGAACGTTATCGATGTACAAAACAAATTGAATTAGGGTCTTATGGATCTTGGATTTGATATTTTCCGACTTGTATTTTTTGAAAAACTAAGAATTTAGAACACATATGCATTTGACTAAAAAATTCAACTAACAGTTTTTCTTTTTAACCTCATAATTTTAAAAACTCAATAGATTTCATTTTCCTTTTTTTTTTTTTTTTTTTTTGAAATAAGGACAAATTATATTCCAAATAAAAAAAGTCGGTTTTACAATTGGATCAAATCTTCTTCAAAGCCAACCTCAACTTCAACTCCTCCTGATATTACAAAAATGCTACACATCACTCGCATGTAATGATATAAACTTGACAAAGTCGTTGCCTATTTAAAAAAGAACTTTTCATACCTCGCTTATCAATGTAACGTTGGCTGCATACTCGAAGTCCTTTGCATCAGAGCCTTCCCCAGTGACCCCTTCTTCTTTGTTCCTACAGTGTAGAGGGCGGCCTTGAGTCATCTTCAACACGAATAAGATGATTTGCATTATCTTTGTAAATGATTTGTTAATCGTTTTTAGGAGCCACATCAACTCCCCGTTAAACTCAAAGATTTTATCCAACTCGACTGTTAACTCCTCGTAGTCATTTAAATTTGAGAGATCTACTTTAAGCACAATTCCTTGCTTGTGAACCTTAAAAATATAGAAACCCAAAGTTACAAAAATAAATAAATAGAAAACCAAAGTGTTAATTAGCTATAATTCTTTCAAGTATTCTCATACATCATAATAGTGAAGCGGGTTAATAACAACAAATTCACCTTTGTGCAATGTTTGCTACTTGAGTTTGTTTAAGGTCGAGTGTCCATTGGATGAGGATGATTAGCTTGAATTCTATTATTTTTTTCATTGAAGTTCCCTTGTATTTATATTACAAATTTTCATTATTCCTTTCATCAACAAATTAATACCAGATTGTATAGTACAAAAAAAGAAAATTAAACCTTTGGCGCGTAATTTACTGTTTCAAAAATTTAGTTTGGCGGGTTATTTATTGATTTAAACTAAATTTTTTGGCACCTAATTTATTTTTGTTAACAATAGTTATTTCTTAGCATATTTACTAGTCAAATGGGAAAAGGAATCTTTGGCTTGTTATTTACTGTTGTCAACAAATTTATTTTGTCACCATACTGAAAAACAGTACACCCTTTAAACAACAATGTTTCTGAATAAGGAAATGAAATAATTGAGTTGACCAAAAAAAGAGAAGAGAGTTAATAAAAAAAACCTGTAAACTCTCAAGATTTGTAATAGTTCATACAAATAAAAGAGTAATAAATTGTGGTTTCATACCTGTATAGTTACGTTGGTTTTTTTTAATTATTATAATAAGTCTCTAGTACTATATATAATAATAATAAAAAAATTCAAACCTAGTATTCATAAAGCGTCTAAACTTTATTTTAACAAAAAATTTAATGATTTGAGGTGTAATGGTTTTTAGATGATTTAGCGAAATGTATATGAACTCAAATTTATGTGATTCGATCTTTATAATTTTAACTAAACAAATACTGCAAAGCACTTTAAAATTATGAACAACCAAATGTTTAAATTATTTCCAATAGTACTGGATTTCATAGTACAATATCTTTAAAATTATACTTGTTCAATAACACTGATTTTTATTAAAAATTCTATAAAATTCATGATTTAATAGCATAACCAGATTACTCCAAATAATTTCAAAATACATAACTACATACACCCCCTTATTGTATTTGCTTTATGTGGTTTTTACTATAAGTTTATGACTAATAAGAATATAAATATTTTCTTTTTAACTCACAAACTTTATAACATTTACTTTTGATTCAAAACATTTATATATGTGTCTCATCTATTGGAGTTATGTTTGAGTACATCATTTTTTTCTTCGGTACAAGCTAAAAATCTATAGCTCAATATCATGCAACGACTGTTGGTTAAGTTATTTTCTTAGATTGCGCATGTGAACTCATTTTTTCACCTTGTCATAACAAAAGTACATACAATTTTTGTAAAATCTTTTGGCGGTGACAACAGAACAGAAGTAGCACAACCACTAAGCTATAATCATGGTCACAATTTCATAAGATTACAAAGGCATAAACATATTTGCACGATGTACACAACGTCCTTGTGAGTTGATTAGTTTGATGAAGATATAATCATTTTATCCATCATAGTTGGGTCGTCAGAGGGATACAAAAAACAAAGATAACAAAATTTTAAATCACAAACAAGAATTGAAAATAATTTATGAGTAGGACTAAAAATTCATTTGACATACTTTGCAATCATTTAATTTATTTATTTTCATTGATAGATAGCTACAAATTTGAAATAGAGACAGAGTAATGATAAGGTCAATACTCATCAATCCTATGACCACCTATACATATTCAGTTAGCTTATGTTGATGATAATTAATCTTCACGTATATTCCAAAGAGCTTGGTTACAATAGTTCAGTTTGGAGACAAATTCAAGGGATGGATGGAACGGGCTTGGGGGTTCCCAAGGGCGATCCAGGCGTTGTGGGAGGGAAAGAAGGGAAACCTGGTTTAGGAAATTGAGGGATGCCAGGTGTTGGATTTATCGGAAAGCCGGGGCTCGGAAACTGAGGGAAACCGGGTCTTGGGAAATCCGGAAAATAGGATCTAATAGGTTCTGGTTTAAACGTTTGTTCCTAGCTAGGATGTTTCGCGGCACTGCTTGAAGAGATCATGGAGGAGAACATCATAGCCATGAGGATAGAAGCAACTAAGAAGAATTTATGTGAAGCCATATATAGTGTTGAAATGAGCTCTTCAATTGTGTGTTTCTATTTGAATATCTTTTTCTCTGATGGACTTGAGTTTATATAAGAGCAAACTCAATACAGATAACGAATGTGGTTGCCTTTCATTTGACTATTCTTTTCTTTTAATAGATTTACGTTATGGTCTCATTATTAAGAATAGGAAACGGTTAACATTGTTACCAGTTTGTTGATATTCGTTTGAATATATTTTTGTTGTAGTCAATGAAACATCCATAAGTATAAGAACTCACCATGGATCATCAAATTATCTAGTTTTGATATCATTTGGATCCTAAATCCAATCTTCAAACAACGTTTAAACATTTAAAACTATACTATAAATGTAAACACAACGTAAATGATATACGCTCAATGTCTACACCACTAAAGATTTACTATGATAGCTCCAAAACTCAAGTTTTTCATCAACGACATACATCTAGCAAACTATTACCCTGGTTGGACTCCCCATTCTCCTTCGTCTCATTTCTTATGCTAAATTTATCCAAAACGCTTCTCGCCCACTCGCCAAAATAAGTCTCATTGTGTCCGATCATAGCGTTCTTGTAGACTGACATACATCTCCTATCAGTGTCAGGAAACTGACATATTTCTCCAACCGGGTCATGCCAAGATCCTTCATGTATCATCCCTGACCAATTAGCTCCCCATTTGTACACAAGCTGACCAACTCCTGCAAGCTTAAGCCATCCTTTGGGGAAGAACTCCATTACACTACTATTTTTATCCATTAGAAACAAGTTAGTGAGTTGTGCACCATGTGCTGATACTAACACATCGGTCTTACTCATCAGCTCCACTTGCTCACAAAATGTTAGATTATTCGAGTAAGAAACATTTAATTCACATCCATTTACTCTCTCACATTCTCTCTTAAAGACATCTATCACCGTTGACTCGTTTCTGAAAGATCTAGCTCCGGTTCTCAATAGTATTGTCATACCGATCCGCGGTTTTGATGCCTCCGATGAGCTGATATTACAGTAGCTTCTCGCCTTGCATCTGATTAGATCGAAAGCTTCCATTCTTCTCTCCCTCGACATTCCACCTTCATTGTGTCTCATAACAACCGCTTTCTCGAAGCAAATCGGCTTCTCTTCATAAAAAAACCGTAAGACATCTGGTGCTTGACCGTAAGTAGCTGTGATAATCTCGCTTATCCAATGCCCCATACCGAACCTTAATTCTCCCCAGTGGTACAAAGCCCATCTTTGAGGCTTTTCGCATTGGTTTCTTAAGCTCCAAGAAATAAATGGTACTATTGCCGTGATCCCATGCCACAAGTTACCATAATCGTACCGATTATAAGAAACAAACGTCAAGCCCTCCTTGAGAATTGCGTTGCCCGGAAGAGCTTCAGGCCAAGCCAGCGCATAGTAGTTCCATGACCCATCATGCTCATCAACCCCTTTCAAGCACAAAAGCCTTCCTTTCGAGGACTCTGAAGGAAACTCTTGATACTGAGCCTCACCTTTGGTTTGGTTATCATAGAGAGAGCTCATAAACCAAGTGTGACCCTCGAGTGGTCTGTTTGAAAAACGAAGGTCTTTAAGGGGGAGGAATGTTACCGATTCACGTAGCTTCTCCATCAAGTAAGCAGTATTGTTCTCGGATATTTCTTCAGGTTGATGTTTAAGATATGACAAAAGTGAAGGAGGGAGTGAAAGAGAGTGTTGAGTAATTTGAAAAGAAGAGATTTGGAGAAGAACAAAAACAGTGACAACAAGGCACAGGACGTTCAAGTAGAACTTAAGGGAGCTTAAGCAAGTAGCTAGCTTTTGCCAAACAGTACCAGCTTTAGTCATTGTGAATATGAAGAGTAAAATCAAGTAGAGTGAAGCACAACTGGTTTACTTTGATAAAAAATGTGAATTAAACTTGTGATGAGGAACATAGTTTAAGTCAACGCAACGTTACAGGCATAGTGCCAATATTTGTGGATCAACCAAACACATGCTTTCCCGTTTTTCTTTCCTAGTTTTACAATTTTTTACTGCCCACTTGACATTCAGCGAGACGTTTTAATATATTTTCTTTCTAATCCCAAAGACTAGTCGAATTAAAACCTCGATTTTCTTTGTTTAGTTTCCTGTGTTAATTAACAGTCAATAATCACTTTTGTAGATTTCCACGCTAGATCTAGATGAGCTAAAATTAGGTATCCAAAAGCATATTCAACCCATTTCAATTTTCATTTTGGAGTAAAATCCTCATATCTCAATATGATAATTTTTATATAACTAATTTCTTTATCAGTTATGACAAAACTATATATATATGAATGACTAATACTCTAAGAGAAAATGACATCCATACCCATTAACCACATGTACCCATACCCACTATTTTTATTTTAATACCATTACACCTTAATTCACCAAAGCTATTTTCATTCAAATGATAAATTCATTAGGGTTTATATTTTAGAATTTAGTAAAATTATAGAGTTTCTGATTTAATTAGGGTTTAAACTTAAGGGTTAGACCCTTATAAAATTTGTGTTTAATTTTTAATAACTATTAGGATTTAGTTGTTAGAACTTTGGGTTTAGATTTTCGGGGTTAGGGTTTACTAGGGGTGTAAAGACTTTTTGAGTTTAGAATTTTAGGGTTTAGAGTTTTTAAACCCTAAACCCTAGATCCTAAACCCTAAAACCCTATAAATAATTAATATAAATAGTGGTATTTTATACTTTTTACAAGAAAATGTGGATATAATGTATATGATTACAAGAAGGAAATGTGGGTATATGTGAAAAGTGGGTATGGTGGAATGAGTATATGTGAAAATCCCCCATCCTCTATTAGCCTCTACATGCGTCAAGCTCTGTCTGTTTTTTTTGTGTGTTAACAATTCAACAATTACGTTGGGTTCGAACTCAGATGGTGACACAATGATAGCACTAGCACTAGCACAAGCTGTACAACCGCTAGGCTACAAGTCATGGTCTTGTTTTCTATGTTTTAAGATTTAAATTACATCTAGATGTACAAATGCTAATTTTTATTATTCTAAATATAATTTAACATTCGTTCAAAACAGAAGGACTCTACATGTATACCATAAGTACTTGTATAATTTATTTTTTGAATAGCTATTTTCTTTCTAGACACTTAATGGCCATCTTGTGTTTAATTACCTTCATTGATTGATGATAATTTGTCCAAATTCACATTCACAACCCAACTTTTAATCCTTTGTAGGCAAATATATTTGAAAAATAGTAAAAGAGGTAATGTTAATATGTTATCTGTCTATCTATCTATATAAAGGAGAATAACCTTTATTCTTAGAGTGCCACATCATTTTCTCATATCTTAGAATTGTGATACATCATCAATCATTTTTTCTGATTTTCCATTATTAATTTCATTGGTTCTTTAATGTTCAATACAGTTTAAATCTCACCATAACTAGCATCCATCTTTTTAATTTTGATTAGAATTTGAAAAGTCATTTTTTCATAAACATAGTTTATATATTACTTATAAATGTACACAACAAAACTATCATAATAATATCATTACTCATGAAAATTAGTTTTATTATTAAGATTTTGTTTTTAACTATGTTGTTTAGTACATTTATAAATTTACAAAAAATATATTTAGATAGTTTGTTAAATGATAAAATGAAATTAGTTGGATAAATTGTCCGTCAAATTTTAAGTTACTTGTGAACAAATAAAAATAAATATTTGATACACTTAACTCATTTCTCCCCCTAAATAAAAATATTTGATTCTTTTAAGAATACAAATGAAATAATTGATATTTTAGATAGAATTTGAGAATAAAAGAAAATAAAAAACATCCTAAGTGATGGAATAAAGAGAGAGTAATAGCTATATATAATTTAGTAGTACAAAAAAGAACATAATATAATATATATATATATATATATATATATATATATATATATAAGTCGTTTATAAAACATAAAAATGTCAATTAGAATGAAAATAAGGATATATATATATATATATCATGGTACAGTTTTGGATTGCCTTACAACATTTTGAAGATAAGTGTTTGTCTTTAATAAATTTGCAAGATATCTAAGTCTGTCTTAGAAAGGAAATAATTGTCATAATAATATATAAACATTTAATTTTTTTGATTTTTTTCTATTTGTTAAAGGAATACAAATAACAAATTGACTTTGTAACGGAGGATAAAATTTAGATTTCATCACCACACCTTGAAAGGCTTAGCCCAACCAATTTCAAAGCCCTCTTTAAACATTTATATAAAACAAATTAGAAGCCCACATATAAAGAAAACCCTAATAACCATTCTTGCACAAGCGCCGCTGCCATTGTCATATCATAAAAGAAGAATGACTTCACCTCGGTGATATCACCATAAATGAATTTACTTCATGGCAGAATTAGTTAGAGAAAAGGGCGTTTAAGGTGGCGGTGACCATGGTGGCTTCATAAACGGATTTTTCATGGAGGCCATGAGAAGCTACTTATGTGGCTTGCATCAAGAGCCAACACCTACTCAAGGTAAACACAATCTACTTGTATATTATATGTATGTTGCAATCTATAATTTGGGTATATTTGCCATTTTCTCATTAATAAACTTTATGGGAAAGTACATGTAAATAAAGAGAACACGTACTAGTTTATCATGTCGACAACATACTTTTCATATGTAAGTCGTTTCTTTTCTGAAAGAAAGTAAGATGATAAAATTGATCAAATCCAGCTCCATAATGGGATTGTTGTATTTAGTGTAGTTCTTCTGGAATATCTATCTAATTACCCAATCTCCACTTAATATTGTTGTTATATTTAATGGCCTTGGCCGCTATTCTGGTGGCTTGTTCGGACAACTTAGTTGTCGGAATGCTCAAATTTTTGAGTCACTGAATTCTTCGTTATGATCGCTACAATGTAGTGTTTTCATTTGACAAAAGGGTATTTTTTAATGAGAAATGTTGGTCCAAATTTGGTGACTTGGAAAGCTTATAAATTTTGATAATTTGGCTGTGTAAAAACTAACAAATGTCCCACATTGGAAACTGAGGTGAAAGTCCCTTTTTTTTTTTTTGGTTGGGAGTCCTTTTTTTTTATATATGGAGAAGTAGAAAAAAATATATACTATAGTGTATTAACAAAATCTCATAATTGTGCGTGCACCGAAGCGGGCCGAGCCGCGATTGAGATTTGGATTAGGTTCAAAATTTGGTAAATGGACATTAGGCCCGATAGCCTTTATATTTGGAGCCAAATTATTATGAGATTTGTGATTAATTTATCAATACCAATAATCATAAAAGAAAATATCCTAATTCCATTATTAATCAAATAATGTAAAATTTATGGTGTTTTAACGTTTCTTTTGATTGTATTGACTCCTCATTAACGCTAAAAGTAATGGTGAATTGGTTTGATGGCATAGCTTGAAGAAAGCTTAAAATTCATAGCTTTTGGCTTTTCTCCATTGTTACACATATTCATTCGATTAAAAGCTAGGAATAATTCCTCACAAAATAATTGTTGTCTTAGTCTTGAGTCTGAGAGTATACACAACAAAAAGGTTCGTTGGAATCTATTCACTGGTGCTGGGAGCTGGAAACAAATACAATAGTTGTATCTTGGAATTCTTACCGCCATCGAACCTTCACACTACTGGGCGTCTAAAGAATTAATGAAAGAGATTCAACTTCTTGACTCTGCTTTTCTCATCTTCTCCAAAAGCTTTTTGGTATCGTATTAATTTTGATTTTATTCTGTACTACTTTAGATTCATCAACTTGCCTCATTGTAGTAATTACGGTCTTACACATATAATATTATCATAAAATTCTTAGATTATTAATTAAGGATACTAAACATGGTACCCCTTTTTCTTTTTTGTATGTTATTCTGGCTCAACTTTCTTCTTCAGTTGTTTCACCATTATTTGGCTCAGCTTCACCATTACAAACAAGAAAAGAAGAACACTACTTAGTTGGCATTTGAAACCACTGATGTCATCTCCGTTGATATATTCAAATACATTATTATTAAAGATAACCAAATATAGTACCTGTTCGTCTTCTCCTTCTGTTTGGCCCTCTGGCTATATCCATATGATTTCCTTGTTTAGCTGTTTCACCATCATCTGGATCAGCTTCATTATCATCTGACTCAGATTCACCATCATCTGGCTCAGTTTCTTTGCTCTCATCGATCAGAGCTCAAGTTTAAGTGAGCAAGTCCATCTTCTTCAGCATACATAATCTAGTAAAATTAACTGAAAAAGGAATAAGAACAAACTTTACCTTAGTGAACGAGAACAAATCAAATACAGCGCGACACAAAATATACAAACTGTTTACACAATCCTACATAAAATTTTACCTACATTTTTTTTTAATTAGAAGAAAACTACACATGCTTGCCTTTACTCTTTCTCTTTCCAAGAGAAAGAGCATTGAACTCCCCGGCTTTCACTTCATATTTATCTTTTAACAAATTCTCCCAATAACTTACTCTAGGAGGATATTTGTTTCCACAACCTTGTCCTTCCGCTATAGCGGTCGTCTCCTCTTTTCATCGATACAAGCAAAATTTGCCACCTACATTACATGATTGAACACAAAGTTTTGTTTGAGAGAATACATTAACTATTCTTCATGGTTCAAATCTAAATAAGTTATTGGAACATCCATTCAGAAAAAAAAACCTTGAAAGCTTTTAAAAATCCATTATATTCTTCATCACCCACTTAGGCCTCCTCAACCTCTACATGCATGATCACGGTCAAGCAACCTACATAAGAAGAGGTTGAGATACAATATATCATTCCATGCAATTTCCATATGAAATATCAAAACAAAATCAGTAGACAAGTGAAAAAGAAGAAGAATGCATTACTTGTTAGTCACCTCATCATCGTAATGAATTTTACCAGCTTTCTCATTGTTCTCAGAGAAAACCTCTTTGGAACCATACCTTATGATGTCATCCATCTCTTCCTATATTGCATAAAGAAAAAGTCAATATGTTAGAATCATCGAGCAAATATATACATATATAGCACCAAACCATGACTAAGTTTTGCTGCTTTCATTTTCCCCACAACAAGATGCTCTGGAAGCATGTTATTTTTAGCCATTTGTAACATTTATTCTTCCACGGTGCCTCGGTTTATCAGTCTACATATCATCACCTAAAAACATTCAAAAAACATATAGGCTTAATAAGTGACACAAAAATATGAAAATATAGCTTGAAACTCGTAGTAGCGGCATGAAAATATTACCTTATTTGTTTGGCCTAGACAATGGGCTCCAGCTATAGCCTGGAAATCCGCAGCAGAATTCAAATCACTACATAAAGAGAGAAAATCATTTCAATGAATGCATCTCGCCTTCACATATACTTGAAATGATCAAAATATAAAAATAATTGAATAAAGAGACGTTAAAATCTCAAACATATATCATAGATGATAACTGTATCTGCTGTTGCCAAATTTATTCCTAAGCCCCCAAATCTTGTAGAGAGCAGAAAACAGAACCGATTAGAGTTTTCGGCATTTAACCGATCTATTCTTACATGCCTCTTAGTTCCACTGACCTTTCCATCAATCCGCTTATAATACCAATTCCCAAAAAGTATAGCATAGAATCATACAAATATTTTTCTTGATTGCATATAAGTAAAACCTAAAAAAAAGGTTTAAAACATAATGAATTTCGGGGCTATACTCATATGCAATCAAGAAAAACCTTTGTATAATTCTATGCTATACTTTTACCGAATTGGTATTATAAGCGGATTGATGGAAAGGTCAGTGGAACTAAGAGGCAGGTAATAACAGATTGGTTTAATGCCGATCTAATCGGTTATGTGTTATGCTCTCTTCAAGTGTTGGGGGCTTGGGAATAAATTTGGCAACATCAGATAGAGTTATCATCTATGATAGGTTTGAGCTTTTAACGTCATCTTATTCATTTTTTTAATATTTTTGATCATTGAAACTATATAAGAAGGCGAGAAGCATTCTTTGAAATTTTTTCTCTGTTTTTGTAGTGATTGGGATCCTCATGCGGATCTTCAGGCTATAGCTTGAGTCCATCGTCTAGGCCAAACAAATAAGGTAATATTTTTATGCCGCTATTACGAGTTTCAAGCTATATTTTAATATATTTTTGTGTCACTTATTAAGCTTGTATGTTTTTTTTTTTACGTTTTTTGGTGATACTATATAGACTGATAAGCCGAGGCACTATGGAAGAAAACATGTTACAAACAGATAAAAATAAAATGCTTCCAGAGCATCTTGTTGTGGGGAAAATGAAAGCATAAAAACTTAGTCATGGTTTGGTGCTATATATGTATATATTTGCTCAATGATTCTAACATATTGACATTTTCTTTCTGCAATATAGGAAGTGCTGAATGACATCATAAGGTATGGTTCCAAAGAGATTTTCACCGAGAACAATGAGAAAGCTGGTAAAATTCATTACGATGATGAGGTGATTGACAAGTAATACATTCTTCTCCTTTTTCACTTGTCTACTGATTCTGTTTTGATATTTCATTGGAAATTGCATGAAATGATATATTGTATCTCAACCTCTTTTTTTGTAGGTTGCTTGACCGTGATCATGCATGTAGAGGTTGAGGAGGTCTAAGTGGGTGATGAAGAATATAATGGATTTTTAAAAGCTTTCAAGTTTTTTTTTTCTTTTTTGAATGGGATGTTCTTATAACTTATTTAGCTTTGAACTATGAAGAATAGTTAATGTATTGTCTCAAAACTTTGTGTTCAATCCTGTAAGGTAGGTGGCAAATTTTGCGTGTATCGATGAAAAGGAGGAGACAGCCGCTTTATAGGAAGGACAAGGATGTAGAAACAAGTCTCCTCCTAAAGTAAGTTATTGGGAGAATGTTTTAAAAGATAAATTTGAAGTGCAAGCCAAGGAGCTCAATGCTCTTGCTTTTGGAAAGATAAAGAGAAAAGGCAAGCATGTATAGTTTTCTTCTAATTAAAAAAACATAGGTAAATATTTATGTAGGATTGTATAAACAAATTGTATGTTTTGTATCGCCATGTATTTGATTTGTTCTCGTTCACTGAGGTATAGTTTGTTCTTATTCCTTTTTCAGGTAATTTTACTAGATTATGTCTGTTGGAGAAGATGGACTTACTGACTTAGACTTGAACTCTATTGAGAGCCAAGAAACTGAGCCAGATAATGATGAAGCTGAGCGAGATGATGATGAAGCTGATCCTTATGATGGTGAAACAGCTAAACAAAGAAATTAGATGGATATAGCCAAAGGGCCAAACAGAAGGAGAAGAAGAAGAGGTACTATATTTGGTTATCTTTAATAATGTTTTCAAATATATCATTGGAGATGACATCAGTGGTTTCAAATGCCAACTTGGTAATCTTTTTTCTTTTATTTTTTGTGATGGTGAAGCTGAGCCAAATGATGGTGAAACAATTGAAGAAGCAAGTAGAGCTAGAAGACCAAATACAGAAGAAGAAAAAGATACTATTAATTACTCCTCATTCTAATAAAAAATGGAGGGGGTTACAAAATATTAATGGTTCATGCAATACAATTCAAAAAGACCGAATTACCAATATGATTAATTAGATATGGATATATAATTTGCGTAAGAAATATATAGAGTATATAGAATTATGGAACTTTTGCTTAAGACAAATAATAGTAATGTTTTAGGAGTAGCTATTTTCTATAATGAGAAAAACAATAAACACAAGCAAAAATAATATTCAAAAATTAACAAACAATCGATAACATTAATATAATTAATAAGTACAATTTCGCTGGAAGTGACATAGCTAGATATATATGTACTATGCCTTGAAAAAATTGTAATTTTGCCTTAATTTTATATTCCACATGTTATTTTCCTAATTAGATTGATCAAAGATTCAAAGATGTTATCTAGTACAATACTTTTTTCTACTGACTAGTGTGTAAAATAATTTTATGGTTTTCAGTGATACGATCTTAACGTACAATTGCAATAATTATTATACTGATGAAGGTTATTGGACCAAAAGGTTATTGGAAAACTGTCGTTGTTTTTGTCATATGAATTTTTATATTAAAGATAAATCTTTGTGTATCATAAAGATTAGCAGAAAATGATCCGTGATCATATCCAAGATCAAGTCCCACTATCTACCGAATGTAATGTAGAATTTAGACTAATGGATTGGCCAGTATAAACCTAAACGAGGGAGAAAAATCAATAAAAAGAGCGAAATAATTGTTGAAAATTTTATTTTACGAAATATCAATACTTATTGGAAAGAAAATAAGTTATATATGGACTTAAAGTTAGAGCATTTGATATGCCTAATTTTCCATCAACACCCACATCCATCTAGCGAACCATACCCATGGTTGCGTTCTACAACATCTTCCATCTTTCTTACTCTAAACTTCTCCAAAACCCTCCTCGCCCACTCCGCAAAATAAGTCTCATTGTATCCGATCCTCCCATTCTTGTAGACCGACATACATCTCCTATCCGTATCGGGAAACTGACATATTTCCCCAACCGGATCATGCCAAGAGCCTTCATGTTTCATTCCTGACCAATTAGCTCCCCATTGGTACACATGTTGACCAACTCCTGCAAGCTTACGCCATCCTTTAGGTAGAAACTCCATCACACTACTATTTCTATCCATCAGAACCAAATTAGTAAGCTGTGCACCATGTGGTGAGACTAACACATCAGTCATTCTCATCAGCTCCACTTGCTCACAAAATGTTAAATTATCTGAATAAGAAACATTTATTTCGCAACCTTCTACTCTCTTGCATTCTCTCTTGAATACGTTGATTACGGCTGACTCATTCTTGAACGATCTTGGTCCGGTTCTCATAAGCAATGTCATACCAATTTGAGATTTTGATGCCCCGGACAAGCTGACATTACAGTAATTTCTAGCTTTACATCTAATTAAATCGAAAACCTCCATTCTTCTATCTCTTGACATACCACCTTCATTGTGTCTCATAACAACCGCTTTCTCGAAGCAAACCGGCTTGTTCTCATCACTAAACCGTAAAAATTGTGGTTCTTGACTGTAAGCCGCCGTCATTATTTCGCTTAACCATTGCCCCATCCCGAACCTGAGCTCTCCCCAGTGGTACAAAACCCATCTTTGAGGCTTCTCGCATTGGTTTCTTAAGCTCCAAGAAACAAACGGGACCATGGCGGATAGTCCATGCCACATGTTACCGTAATCATAATGATTATATGAAACAAAGGTTAGTCCTTTCTTGAGGATGGCATTGACCGGAAGAGCTTGAGGCCAAGCCAGCGCGTAATAGTTCCATGACCCATCATGATCATCCACCCCTTTCGAGCACAAAACCCTTCCTTTTGAAGATTCTGAAGGAAATTCTTGATATTGAACCTCGCCTTTGGTTTGGTTATCGTAAAGAGAGCTCATAAACCATGTATGACCTTCAAGTGGTTTGTTTGAAAAACGAAGGTCTTTAAGAGGAAGGAATGTTACCGATTCACGTAGCTTGTCCATCAAGTAAACCGTCTGGTTGTTAGATATTTCTTCAGGTTGTTGTCGTTTCAGATAAGTGAATATTGAAGGAGGGAGTAAAATAGGCTGTAGGGTAGTATGAAATGACCAGATTTGAACAAGAACAAAAACTGTGACGACGAGGCACAAGACGTTCAAGGAGAACTTAGGGGAGGCTAAGCAAGTAAGTAGCCGTCTTGAAACGCTACGTTTAGTCATCTTGTAAATTGCAAAAGCAAGTGAGTGAACGTGAAGAAAGAGAATGGTTTAATTTATCAGATGAAATGGGTGAAAATGAAACTCGTGATCGAGGAAAAGTGAAAGCTAACTTTATTTCCCAAAGAAGTTGATGGATTGCATGTTTGAAAACGAACGTTATCAACTCTGCGCCCACATTAGTGGCATGTATTTATCAAATTTAAGCATTGACCAACACATGCTTCTTGCTTTATTTTCTACAAGATTAGAAAACATTTCTCAATCTGTTCACAAAGTTCGTACTTCGTAGTATTGTATATTGGTATTATAAATCAGGCCTTACCCTTCAACTCATTAGGAAAAAAATTAAGACTGCAGATCGATGAGCTGGGCTAATATCAATGGGTCAATGCTTAAGCTTGTAGAACATATATGAAACGGGTGCTCATCTAATTTTAATACATTTACAAACATATATATTTTAAATAGTGTTTTCCTGTAATATTAACGAATAAATAACTTATGTAAAGAACCATATAACCACTTTCATAATACAGCAAATGTAAAAAAAAAAAAAAAAAAAAAAAAAAAAAAAAAAA
>OVAP01000847.1:0-29251 GCA_900406295.1 Aurinia saxatilis
GAGTGTGGTTGTTTATGGCAGAAGAAGGAAGGAGGTTTAAAATGTGGACAGCAGTATGAAGTGCTTCAACCCAGAATGAGGTGGGGAGAGTAGCTTGGAAAAGAAGACATCGAACAGCATTGTTAATTGTTCGAATCATACGTTCAGATTTTCCATTTTGTTGAGATGTATGGGGGCATGAGAAGCAAAAGGTAATGCCTTTAGCTTGAGAGAAATTGTGAAAACGAGAATTATTGTATTCACCATTATTGTCACATTGAAGAGACTTGATGTTTTTGTGAAATTGTGTTTGGACATATGTGTAGAATTGAACAAAATTATCAAAGACATCGGATTTGTGTCTAAGAGGATACACCCAGAGAAAGTGAGTGCAATGATCAAGGAATAGGGCATAATATTTGATGTCACTTAGACTTTGAATTGGAGAAGTCCAGACATCGGAGTGTATGAGATCAAAGGAAGAAGTAACCGACGATGTAGATNTATCAAAGACATCGGATTTGTGTCTAAGAGGATACACCCAGAGAAAGTGAGTAAAATGATCAAGGAATAGGGCATAATATTTGATGCCACTTAGACTTTGAATTGGAGAAGTCCAGACATCGGAGTGTATGAGATCAAAGGAAGAACTAACCGACGATGTAGACGAGTGAAAAGGAAATTTTATTTGCTTTCCGAGTTGACACACGGTACAAACTGGGGTACCAATATTTTTGTTACGCGGTAAAGCGAGTGAAGAGGCTAAAAATTTGAGGGTGTCATTGCCCACATGAGCAAGACGACGATGCCAAATGTCTGGAGTGGCGGTGAGGAGAGCAGATGGAGAAACGGACGGAGGTGATGATGATGGAAAGACCAGATAAAGATCACCCGTACTGTCACTGCAGAGTATTATTCTCCGGGACTGAAGATCCTTCACAGAGAAACCAAAAGGATCAAATTTGATGGAGCAAGAATTATCAGTGACAAAACGACGAACAGAGATGAGATTTTTGATGATAGAGGGTGTGACTAAAACAAAGTTTAAAGTAAGGGGACGAGTACGAGAAGGAATGGAAGAGGAACCAGAAGAGATGATTGGAATGCGACTTCCATTAGCAATCGTGACCGAATTTCCGATACGAGAATTAAAAACAAAGTTGAGATTACCTGCCGAGGCGGAGAGGTGAGATGTTGCGCCAGAATCCATGTACCATTGAGTCTCCGAGGGATCAGTGAGGTTCATGGTGTTGAAAGCTTGAGCAAAACCAACAGATGGCTCATATTTTGTGTCACCAGGGGAGTTGGCAGGAGCAAACCGTTGCTGGTTGGACTGTGGTAACGAGAGCGGTTGTGGTCCAAGGAGTCCAGGTTGCGGGTGCATCATCTGTGGTTGGGGTCCCCATGGCTGGTATGTTTGATGTTGCCAGTACGGATAAGCGGTGGGCTAGTAAGGAGTTTGCCACTGCGGGTATGGATTTGGTGGAGTGCCTCGGCCTTTGGATTTGTTGTTGCGGCCGCGAGTGCTCTTGTTGGTGGTGGCTTTGTTTGAGTGGGACGGGTGAGGAGAGGTAAAGTCAGGTGGTGCGACGGCAGCAAGGACAGAGTTTGAGGAAGAGGAGTCATTGTGGNAGCAAGGACAGAGTTTGAGGAAGAGGAGTCATTGTGGGTTCGTGAGGATTTTGGACCACGATCTAAGCGACGCTCTTCATCAAGGAGCATGGAACGGGCCTGGTAGAAAGTGGGAAAAGGTTGACGGTGCTTGATAACATTGACGATGTTATCATATTTAGCATTAAGGCCGTTGAGCAGGTAAGTGACGAGAGTGCGGTCGGTGACAGGTGCGTCAACATTGGCCAAGAGATCAGCAACAGAGCGGAGTTCCTGACAGTAGGCATGAACAGAGAGATCTCCTATCTCTTTGGTGCGCAGATCGCTATCCAGTTGGATAGCTCTTGTTTCCTTGTTGTCGCGAAACAGGAGCTTTATGCGTAACCAGATTTCGCGAGCAGAGGCACCAGTCTTGAAGGCGCTGCGGAAGAGAGGCTTGGTAAGGGTGCCGTAGAGCCAGAGCTTGACAAGCCCATCTCGCTTTTTCCATGCTTCATCGGCGTCACCTGCTGGAAGGAGAGTACCGTCGATATGGCCAAGGACATCAAAACTTAGACAATGGATGAGAAACAATTCTCTCCAAGCATCATAGTTGTGATCATTCATATCCAAGATGAATGGAATATGAGATTTGATGTTGGTCACACCATAGGCACGTTCGAGAGGAGGTGGTGCAGGAGCCGCCATTCAAGAGAGGAGTAGAAAGAAAGAGAGAGAGAGGGGGGGTGGGGGAGGAGAGAAACAGAGAGATAGATCTCGAGGAAAAGAAGAGAAGAGGTTCAGGATGAACCCTCTGATACCATGTAAGAAGATGTGTTTCCCGTGAATTGTCTCATCTTATTCATCTCAATATATATTTGCCAGGATTACAAGGGATTGCCCTAGAACTAATTACAGAGAATCAATCATGCTTCCTAAAATATTAAACAGAATATTTACATCTTTAATAAGATTATTTGCGTAATCTAATAAGCATCTCCGCAAAACGTTTCTTCGACACAATCACGACCGTGCCCTTTACACCAGATTGCAAAATCTCAAGCCGGGAAGCAGGTCTTTTGATGATTATGCTGAAGAATTCTACCTTCTTCTAACCAGGAATGAGATTTGTGACAGCAACACTCAGTTGGTGTCTCGTTTTATCGGTGGCCTGCGACCATAACTGCAGACTGCATTGGCTCAGTTTGACCCGACATTCGTGGTGGAAACACATTGTCGGGTTGTGTCTTTTGAACAGCAATCCCGCTTTTCGGGCTGGGCCCAATCACTCTCCAGGTCTCGGACTTCTGACCCGATTGGCAGTTCATCGTCTCTGCCTCGCGACGGAACAGAGACTCCCGCCCCTGCCGCTCGTGCTCCACCAGGTCCAGAGGAATCACAGCTTCGTCGCTCCTCGCGTCCTCCTGCCCTCCGGTGTTTCAGTTGTAGTGAGCTTGGCCACCGCCAAACTGCATGCCCCAACCAGAACCCACGTGGTCTTTTCATCAATGACTCCCCCGACTACAGCGAGCTTGTCTATGATTCCCCTGATGAGGCCAATGAAAATGTTTGCTCTACACCAGGTGATACTGGTTCGTTGCTTGCTTCAACACCTCAGGGACTTCCCAACCAATCTCGTCCTTTGATGGTCTCGCATCGCAACTGTCTCGTCCCTCCTAGCCGCAATGACTTGTGGCTCCGCACCAACATTTTCCAGAGTACGTGCATGACGAAGGACAAAGTGTGTACATTCATTATTGACTCCGACAGTAGCCGTAATGTCATCTCCGAATTCGCGGTCCAGAAGTTGGAATTGCCTTGTGAAGTTCACCCCACTCTTTATGCTCTCACATGGATGCAAGCGGGTGTATCAGCTAGCGTCACCCACAGAGTCCTTATGCCTTTTTCCATTGGTCCGTTCTAATGGAGTTAAGAATACTTATCGTTTTACTTGCGAAACTCATCAGATTTTGCTGCTCCCGACGCCTGAACCCCAGCCATCTCCGACGCCTACCTTTTCTCGTACATTGGCTGCTGCCTCTCCTTGTGCGCATGTGCTTTGTTCCGCCGCTGTCTTTGACAAAGAGTTTCAGCTGAAAGGCATAGCATTTGCGGTGCTTCATACCACGAGTAGTACACCTCTGGCAGCCGGAGGTTGTCGTGCATTGGATGTCGTGCTGCGTGATTTTCCTGATGTTTTCCATGCTGGTCTTCCTTTGGGCCTTCGTGCATTAAGACTCATTAAAAGTAAGCAAAATTAAGATAAAAACTAAAACATAAACGGCTGCAGAACAGTAAAGTGGACAAAATGTCTTTTGCCATGTTCATATCTGTTGGGTTTCGATATAATGGGTTTTGTAAATTTTCTTTCCGTCCAAGACTAATAAATACATATTGTCATTGGAGTAACTTTAACACCATGACGTGCAATTTTTTCAAATTTTAGATGATGACATAGCTTGTTCTGATTGGTTGATTATTTATGTCTAGGTGGTATAGCCAGGAACAAAGAGCACATCCTTTCATATATATTAGTTTAATGAAAAAAATGTGCAGATAATAACCATGCGGGGTTTTAGAGGGGTGCACAAAAGCTGCCGCTTGTGTTATTGACTCACAATCTAAACACATCAATCAGAATCAGACAACATGTCTACGGCTCATCAAGGAGGAAAGTCATCTGCTGATTTGGAAGATCCAAACAAATCAAAAACCTCTCATTCTGAAGATAATTTGAATCAGAAGGCAGAGGAAGAATGCGAAGAGTGTTTTCTTGTTCGGTTTATGAAAAAAGGTGAGTGCAAGTATTTATATATAGATGTTGATAATTGTGTGGACAATGGAGGTGAATGTCGAGATGCCAGAATGAAGTTGAAGACATGCATGTACGCTAACGTCGATTAATATGGAAAGTATCTGGCCATCGAGAAAGCCATGCTAACAGAGGCGTTAAAGGAGTTTGGAAACAGCCGAGGACTAGGAGGCGGCTGCTGCAGCGAAGAAGAAGGAAGCAGAAGAAACTAAGGAAAACTGAGGTATTATCATAAATTATATATTTGGTGACGTTAATATTATCAGAATGAACTGTTTCTGTTCATTGCTTTTGTTATTACTAAAAGAATCTCGTTTAAAGTTTGCTTTCTTGATAACTCCATTTCAATTTTAGGTGTCTAGTCTCTATACATATGAGAAACTTGTGATAATATTAGGTCACTTAAAACGAGAATTACAGAGTATATTGCATAATTACTATGGTTAATCAATCTAGTAATTAGATAATAACTCCTAAATTAACTACAAGGTGGAAATCAGCTCTTACAATCCCATCTCCTTCTTGATCTCAATAGAAAGCTTTTGTCTAATCCAGTCTTCACATTTCTTCAACTTGAGGTGGATGAGTACTGGAAGAATCTGTCTTGACATAATTTAAGACGAGAGTTCGAAAAACTAGTTGTCTTTGTCATCATCCTCCTCGTAGTTAAATGGTAATGGAACCGTCTTGAACGCTCGGTATTTCCCCACATTATTCAAATGCTCGTTCTCTAACCTGTTTAAAATGAAACAAAAACGAGCCACAAAAGTTACATTATATGTTGTGTGAAGAAAAATGCAGTAATGTGTGTTGTTACCTGAAGAAATTCCATATCCCACGTCGGATAATCTCTAGACTAGCTACAACAGCAACCATTGTCTGTCTGTGCATAAAAGAGAAGTTGAAATCCAGAACAGTCTGCAGCCACGCGAATCTGAGCAAGACGTTCAAGATCTGCACATTTATTTTTAAGGTTAGGAATCGATTTTGCACTGGGATTCAAAATGATGACCCTTTTTCTATAGTTTGTGCTCACCATCGCAATAAAATATACTTTCTTCTGCGGGATAAGGAGTTTATCCCGGAGCCAACGGTTCTTAGATGTTCTGTTTAAGAGACCCCAGTCTAAGACTAAATCCCAGTAAGTACAGAAAATGGCAGCAATAGCTGAAAAGATCCCAGCTAAGATTCTCCAGACAAATTTATTATCCTCGTCGACACTGTAAGCGGTCCTTAAGCAGACAGCCACTATAGTCAAGAAGTACTTGAGGCCATTGTATCCTTGTTCTGGGTTTTTCTCTTCAAATAGCCGCCTCAAGCACTGCAAAAATATCGAGTTTTTAGCAAATCTTACATGAACAAAGAAAGTATTAAACAGTCCCAAGAAATTTTGAACCTGAAGGAGACGACAGACATATGGAACGACAGCAACAATGAATAAGAAAGCATTGTAAGCGTCCGACTCTCCGCAAGTGTTTTTTCTCTGTTTGTAATCTCCCCAACCGTAGTAACATATATAAAACTGAACGCTTCGCAGAGCTTGCACCTGGCTTGTAAACTGATCGGCCAACAAGAAATCAGGTAACGTTACCTGCAGGAGAAGGTGGAAATCAAGACTTAAGACATGTTGACATACGATTAATATTTATTTTTAATGGTTCAATTTCTGTTATACCTTGTAAAGCGGAGCAGCTACACAGTGAAAGAGGCATGTGAGGAAGAAGAGGCGACTCGAGCGGTAGAAGATGTTGAATGGTAAGACTAGAACTACAAACATACCCTAGATCAAAAATTTATGCCGTTATTAATGTTATATAACTGAGTTTTCGCAAATGATAGCTGATCTTGGACCTTATGGACTTACAATGAGCAGAATAAGAGGAAGAAGCTCCGTTAATGCCTTGTAGTCTGTAGTTTCAGGGTCAACCTCCATATCAAGATTGGCAAGAACACAAAGAAGCGCAAAGACTCCAATGCTGAATCCCACAAAGAGAACTTGTCTATATCCGAGTTCAGTTCCTTGCTTGAACCCAAGTATGAAGGAATAATTCACTCGATAGCGCCTCCAATAGTAAATATTCCCAGCATACATAATTATGTGCAGCACAATGAATCCAAACAAGCTGCAAGAAGAGAAAACAAGTCAGAGTGCATCTAAACAACAAGCTCCACCTCAAATCCTCAGTAGTATATATTCATAGAAACAGAGGAAAAATGAATGTGCACCTATAAAGAGGGAACATAGTGTTCATGTACTGTTTCTGGCCTTTCTCCTGCAAAATGTTTCGGGTGCGTATGATGGCGATTAATGCCACAACAAGAGAAAACATGCATCCACCCAAGAAGCCTGAAAACCGCATACTGCGTTAGAAAATCCAAAAGCAAAGACTGAAGGAGAAAAAAAGTATAATGAATTTTACCAGTGGAAAATGTAATTCGATGTCTTTCTCTTTTAGCTTTGGGTCTCAAAATGTTCATTCCTTTTGATCTGTTAGCATTGGAGAAATGCTTTATGAAGGTAGCTTCAACACGCTCCATGAGTCTCATAACCTGTGAGAAATAGAAAAGATGAATTTGAGGAGAAACATAAGAACTGACATCCAACTGAAACGAAGAAACGTCGTTATGAAGGTTACCTCATCAGAGCTTCCGAGGTAAGAATTGTCAACCATTTTCATGTAAGGCTTTGCAGCATGCCTCGAAGTTATCTGTTAAAATTTATTTCGTCAAAAAAAGCATTTCAAAAACCCCCGCAAGTAAAAAATATCAATCTCTAACCAATCTTCTTACCTTATCATACTTCTTCATGATCTTTGAAAACGCCAACACATTTAAAAAACTGCATATAGTTATAATTGTTCAGTAGTCAAAAAGATTTTGATGATCCAAGTTTCAACATATAAGATTAGGCACCTGTAGCTCTTGAGTAGCCGGAGCTTCTGGTAGAACTCGACAAAGGCACGTCTGAGCTTATCCTCGATTTTCCTTAGATTGTCTCTGCTAAATGTGAGGTCAGTCAACTTCGAGACCTGAAGAACGCATTGAATGGTGGAACGAGGCGTCTCCGGCGTATGGTTGATCTTAACACGATCCAAAACCTCGATCGGAGCTGGCCTTGCAGCTCTCAATCTACTAACGTCAGTGTCCACTACATCAGAAACGCCATTATCCTCTTCTTTTGCAATATCGCCATCTTCATTATCATCATCTTCTCCTCGACCTGCGCTGCTCGATCCTCCTTCCTGTATTGCCTCCATATGAGCTTGAGCTCCAACCTTGACAGCTACCAAATGAAATTCAAATTTCAATTTGAAGACTCGGTACAATTATTGGTTTAGTAGAAGCGGAAATCATCAATTAAAGAAACAGGACGTAATTGAATTTTATAAGTTATTAATATTGCAAGTAGTGAGTGAGTTAGGTAGGTTAATAAAAGCTCAACTTACTGGTGGATCTAGCACCGGCGGGAGTAGAAGCAGCGACGGCGGCGGCGGAATCGTCGATGTCAGAAGCCAATCGAGTCATCTCGACGGTGCGTTCCTCCCATGGCCAGCCATCAGGGTGCTCAACTTTCACGCGAAACGCAATTAAAGCATCCATCTGTTTATTAAGCATCCCAGCCTCTTTCACCACTTGCTCTACTTTCTCTTTATAGAATCTCTCCACTTTGTTGAATTCGTCGTCTAATCTCCGAAAAAACACCGTCTCGTACTCTCCACCTTCCTCCGTCGCCATCAGAAACGTCGTCTCGTACCCGTGACTCACCGAGTTCACCAGAATCGGTGCCTTCACGGGCTTTAAACCTTCCTCGATGTCGTCATCGTCAGATCCCGGAACGTGACCACCGTGTCCGTGATGTCTTCTTCTTCCCGAAGTTGCGAGCAATCCGCTGAATGCTCGGTGCAGAGTCAATTTCCGGTGTAGCCCTTCCGGGTGGTGATGATGTTGATGATGCCCATGATTGTTTTTGCGTTTGAATTTGATGATGTCTTTTAAAAGAGATTTGAGATAATCATAGTCCATGTAAGCTTGATGCCACTCTGGTACCATTTGCGATGAGAACTCTTTTCCGAACTTCATTCTTTTGTCTGAAAATATCAAATCTTTTTTAGTTTAGTCTGAAGAGTGGGGAAGACAGAGGAAACTCAGATGTATTTATTAAACAGTGACAAAACCGGTATGTTGCGTGTGATATTTATGAGAAGATTTAAAAAAACATGTGTCAATTTTGATATAATAATTAAAGGTTACTGTTTGTTTCTTGTCAATCTGCCTTGAAAGTTGACACCCATTTACCAATGTGTTCAGAAAGGGAAACCAAAGCGCGTGTAGACACTGTCCCACTAATAATTTTATCGTATATAACGAATACCATAAACACAGCTGTTATCTTTTGAAAATTGAGATACCCAATCCGATTTATCTATTCATCAAAATACTATAAAGAGAATTTTAGAGAAAATTGGAGTGAGTAGCCTTTGTTATAATGACTTTTTTTATTTATTTTATTACTACAAAAATATAATGCAGAAGAGCCTTGTTTTGCTGTTTAACAGGATTAATCTATGAGATTATCAATATGGGTTTTCAAATGAATAACATAACCAGAAGAGACTTGTTTTGCTGTTATTAACAGCTATGGTTTTGCTGTTATTAACATGGTTGACCAAAAAAAACTTTGATAAATGAAAATAAAGAGAGTTATCAATTTAATGGTAGTTTACTACTATATCTTCATAAAAAAAATTAACATAGAGAAGAAGGAATGATGTCGCACCATCGTCTCTTTTTTGTTATGTACAATTTGTATATCTACAAAAGAGAGTTAAATAAAAAAAAAGCATGGTTCTATATTCTACATATACTGAGATAAAAAAAAATTAATATTATATAAGATCTTACATAACTAAACGTTAAAAATGCCACAATTAAACTCTAAACCCAAAAGAACAAATATCCAAAAATGGTGGATCTTGTAAAAGAATAGAGAGAAGACAAAGAAATTAAGAGAAAAAGTGGTATGTTGCCAAGTGATTCACCAAAACATCCCTAAGTTTCAAAAAGTGGTATGTATTTATAGTCTTTGCTCTATTACAAAAAATATTTCGGTTATGGTTGAATAATTTTAGGCAACTTGTAGAAGTATTACAAAATTTGCCAGTTTCCCAAAACCTAAACAAATTTGTTGAAAAGTACTTGAAAATATCATCCATCAAACTATCCCTACAGATCTTAAACTCATATAAGTTTATGAAATTGTACTACCCTACCCTATTACCTATAATATAATACATCGTCTACCTTACGCCGATAATATAGTCTACCTTACACATATTTCTTAGCTTATTTGTTTTTGTCTTACCTATACCATCTAAATTATATTATTAAATTTTTTTCTCTGGGGTCCAAATCCAGTTCATTAATGATATAAAGATTGCACAATTCCCACTTGCTTTTCTCAAACTTAAAACTACTTGGATTTGTACGTCTATTTAAAGTTTGTATATTAACAAAATCTTCAATATCTGAAACTTCGATGTTAACGGTGTCTTTTTCAGTTTTATAAAAAACTAGGTGAATTGTTTCGTTATAATTTTCTTTTAGAATATTTAGTGATTTTTATTTTAATATTTAGAGTATCTACTATATTTAGATACTATAATAACAAATTGATAATTATATTTCACAACAATATTATATATCTTTCACAATGTTTAAATCTTTGATAGTTTCATTATATTACAAAGAAAAATAGTTATGAGAATATCACTTCAAACCATACAAACTTTAGTAACTTGTGAGTGTGAGTGATAAATAGAGTATTGTTAAGAAAGTTAACAAGAAAAATATAGTCAGTGATTTGAGATGCTGATAATCAAATTTCATCTGGCTATCTTACCAAACAAACTAGCTATGTTAGTGATGTACCACCGGCTTGGCTTCCCTATCCGGTTTAATGATTTTTTATAAATGCTGTAAAAAAAAAAAAAATCTTACCAAGTACACTCAGAGAAAATCATTTAGGTTTAAAATATTATGATAGCCAATACCTCATCCTCTCAATAAGAAAGAACAATCCTGTAAAATGGTGGATCTACACATGTCATAGAGAAATAATGTTTGTTTAAACTCTTCAAAAGTATGAAGATATCAATATTTATAGCTAGATGACATACTAGATCTTTTTACACGAATACTTCTTATCTAGATAGAAAACAAAAAGAAGAGTCAATATTTATAATATATACAATCTACTAATCGACATACCATTTTTTCTCATTAAACAAGCAATATGAAAATACATTTTCTTAGAAAATATTTTTTAATTTTTTTGTTTTATTTTTTTTTTCCAAAATAAAAATGTATCGAGGGAAACTTGTTTTCCTAGAACCGAGTATCAAAGGATAAATCTAAAGGATATGTAGTACCATATGAATATAATTCTAAGAACTGAGACATGAAGAAGTTTCCAACAATGTTGGTGACTGATGCGGCTTATGCGGGCCTGAACACTCTAAACCATGGGTGAGAAGTCCATATTATTTAACACACACAAGTAACCATATTAATGTCACAAAATATAAAATTTGACAATCCCTAAAATATTACAAAACCATAACTTATAAAACATACCATATTTTCTAAGTGAAAGAAGGCTAACCAAATTTGAAACTATCAAGCCATGTAGGCTCGGGAAACCACATTCGAACATGAGTACACTCTGATTTTTTTTAATAATTGAACATCGTAATTGGTTCTATCTAATATTATTGTGAGTGAGTGTATTTTTAATTATGCCAAAAATATTTAATTTTATTTAAATAAAGCTTTTATTTTGTGATTTTTACATGAATTATTTTGGGTGGATTTTTTATTCTCGTCACGTCATATTGTCATGTCATTATTGTTGTTGATAAGTACTATAGTTTTATTTCCAGAAATTGTCAAATGACTACAAAGTCATAAGACGGTGAGTTTAAAATGATGTTATGAATTATGAATTGTAGGAAAAATAATAATATATATAAATATATATATATCTATATATGTTTTGACTAATTTATTTAATTATTAATAATTAATTAATTAAACTATCATTAATGTCAAATGGGGACAAATGTCATTTTCACAATGAATCACTTGTCCTTGCCATGGAGAGTGTCCTTCTCTTTTATATAGCAGATTGTAACTACTCTTATTTTTTTTTGGGTCAACATAGTAAAGCTTTATTAATGTGTGTAACCCAAAGTATCGAGAGCACTTAAAGCTCTCTTGGCTACACTATCGGCCTCAGAATGATCCAATCTAGAGATAAAGAAAAAAGTAACATGTTTGAACCAAGTTAACAAGAGCCTCACTTTCAAGCTATGGATGTCAATCTGCGACTCTCTCCGATTGAGGAATTTAACCAACGTCTGTGAGTCAGACCTAATGTGGATGTGAATGTGATTTTGAAGTTGCAAACGCAAAATTAAAAAGGTATCATACAATATGTATATTTATAAAACCAATGAGTGATTCGGAATTTTACCATCCTACTAATCTCCTCAGGGGGGAATGTAGTCGTCGAGTAGCTTACTCACCAGGTTTTTCAATGGACCTAATTCATAACACCATTTTCGACTAGCCAAATAGAAGTGGTTAGATAATTCCGCGCTTGAGGAGAATCGAATTCTGGCCTAGACCCACAGAGCGATTTCTTCCTCAAAGGAGAACCAGTAACCCACCACCACTTAGTTCTCGACTTCTCATACAAAATATATTGGGAGGATTTCAAAATACCACCTTTTTTGTACCACTTAAAAAAATACCATGAGATGGATCAATTTTCAAAAATATCACTATTTAAGCGTAAACTACTTATAGAGTTTTAGGGTTTAGAATCTAGGATTTAGGGTTTAAAAACGCTAAAAAATCATTCCACCTCAAACAAACACCGAACCTCTAAAATCTAAACCTTAAACCTTAAAAATTAAACCTTGATAGTTATAAAAATTAAACCCTAACTCTATAAGGATTTAACCCTAAACCCTAAACCTTAAACCCTATAAACCCCAAGTTTATCATAAACCCTATAATTTTACTAAACCCTAAGCCTTAAAGCCCTGATTCCAAAACAAATTTGTCAACTGTAAGGAAAAAAAACTTTGGTAAATAATGGTAATTTTGAAAATTATTTCAAAAGTGGTACTTTTTAAAAGAAGGTGTTCAAAAGTGATAGTTTTCAAAATTTTATAAATATATTGCATAATTTAAAAATATAAATCATTTGTTTATAAATATATTGGTGGAAATATCGTATTTTGGTATATAATATTTTTATACGTCCGTTCCAAATTATTATTATTTTTATTATTAATTTTAATCATCTATTATATATTCGTTAAGTAAAAAAGCTTATGCGGCATTCTAGGAGTTATTTTACGATTATTTTCTTAAAAATATTACATGTGTTTTTTATTATTCGTTTAACTTTACCACATAATTATTTCCTTAAAAATATAAAAATTATACATTTGTGAAGTAAAAAAGCTTATTTATTGTTATAAGTAAGCAAGTAATGTTGTTTAGTAAAAAACTTTCCTTTTTCTGTATTGTTAATGAGTATGTAGTCCAAACAATCTTTTTAAAAGAACTTAATGAATTGCTTTTGATTGGTAAAACATAACAAAATCAAGTTTCTAAATGTAAAATTAATGGTAACTTTTTTTTTTGTCGACAGCATATAAAATAATATTAAATCGGATGGAAAAGCCAAGCCGGTGGTACATCACTAACATAGCTAATATCATGCGAATAAATTATGGCACTACGTGCAAGGGCATCCGCCTTGGAATTGCAGCTACGGGGTACATAAAACAAGGAGAAGCTGGTGAAAAGTCTTTGTAGTCGCATGATGTCCTCCAAATAGACTGAGAAGGCTGGCCATTCTGTTGGTGAATTTACCATTGTGACAAGCTCCTGCGAATCTGTGGCGAAAGATACTGCAAGCTTATGGTGGTCAATCATACTCAACATGGCCCAAAGCAGGGCTTCCACTTCAGCATGTAGAGGGTATTGAATGCGTCGGAGATTACAAGCACCCATAAGGATGCCTGTGGCATGATCATTGTGGTACCATCCTATGCCAGAGAGATTACCGGTGGCCGTCCAAGAGCCATCCAGAAAACACAAGTGGGCCGAGCCGGGGAGCGTAGATTTGACATCTCCCAATTGGTCAACACTCTAAGCACATTGCCATAAGAGAGCTTCCATTTATGCTAGTTGGACGACATCTTGAGGGTCCCAATCAAAATCTCGAAAGACTTTATCATTCCGTGCTTTCCAAATATACCAAAGAGTGCAAGGAAAGGCCTTATCTCTCATATCTAGCGGAAGACGCCAAAATAAATAGTCAAAATTAGTAAAGACCGAAGGCTCCGAGAAAATACATGGAGGGGAATGTGTTTTCGACATGGCCCAAGCTTGTAATGTGGGTGGACATTCAAATAATGCATGATTAATGGTTTCCGACTCGGCGCCGCAGCGAGGACAGGAACCATCACAGGGGACTCCCCGTCCTCGAAGACATGCGGTAACCAACAAACACCCTGAAATGGTCTGCCAAACAAAGTGTTTTAGCTTAGGCGGACAGTGTAATTTCTAGGCAAAGACTTGTAAATCCGTAACATGTGGACCAAAAGAACGATTCTCGCTTAGATAGCGGCCCTTTTGATAATAGCTGGTAACCTGATTTAACAGAATATATTCCCGATTTAGTGTAATTCCATTCAAGTGTGTCTGGCTTAAAAGAAAGGCTGATTGAGATACTGTGGATAAAAGGAATGACTTCATGAACCATAATCGCATTTAGTAGATCCAGTTTTCAGGTAGGAGTGAGGGGATCTACTAAATGGTTGACCATAAGGTTGGGATAATAATTTATCCCTTTACAAACCGTTGGTCGTGGTGAAGGTTCTGGTATCCAAGGGTCATTCCAAACCGAAATCGAATTGCCAAATCCAACACGGAGAATCGATCCAGCTTTAACCAAGGCACGGGCCGAGATTATACTTTGCCATCCGTATGAAGGATTAGAAACCTTGATCGAATCCAATGGATGGGAGTTCCTAAAATATCTCCCCTTAAAAACCCGTGCAAGGAGAGACGTGGGATGGTTAATTAGTCGCCATAATTGCTTTACCAATAAGGCCGTATTAAAATCTTCAATGTATTGAAAACCTAGTCCCCCATCTGACATCTTATCCCATGAGAGCCAATGAACCCCACATTGACCGTTCGACTCCCAGTAGCAATGGCGCTATTGAGCTTGGAAGTAATTGTCTTTGGTAGACGAAAGCATGTCATTGTATAAGTTGGGACTGCCGTGGCGACCGATTTTAACAAAACCTCTTTGCCCCCTTTGAAAAGGAGCCGGGAGGACCAACCATTAACCCGACTTTGAACCTTTTCTTTGACGAAGGCAAAAACCTTTGTCTTCGGGCCACCCAGACTTTCAGGTAGTCCTAAGTAGTTACCCATGCCTCCTAGATTTGTGATACCCAATAGTGCTTGTGTGGCCTCGCGCACTGCGGGATCAACTTTGTGGCCATATTGGACTGAAGATTTATCAAATTTAATTTGCTGACCCGAGACTTTTTCATAAGCTTTTAGTAGATCGAGGATCACCGAGCATTCCTCAATGGAGGCCTGGCAGAAGAAAAGACTATCATCGGCAAATAGAATATGCGAAACGCGAGGGCTTGTTCGAGCCACTTTAAGACCAGTGAGTCTCTTCTCCCGCTCCAGTTTCTTTAAATTTACCACCAGGGCTTCCGTACATAAAATGAACAAAAAAGGTGATAAAGGATCACCTTGCCGCAATACCCTTTGAGGGAGGATACTGCCATTTAGTTGGCCATTGATAAGCACATGATAGGTAACAGACGTAATGCACCCCATTATCCATGTAACCCATAATCGATCAAACCCCATTTTGAGTAGAAGCTGCTCGATAAAAGTCCATTCCATTCTGTCAAAAGCCTTGCTCATATCTGTTTTTATTGCCATATACTTGTGCTTACACAAGTTATTTGTTCGCAAAGCATGAAACATTTCCTATGCGAGGAGAATGTTATCCGAAATTAATCGACCAGAGACAAAGGCATATTGAGTTTCTGAAATTAACTTTGGTAAAATTAATTTCAGACGTTCTGTGAGTAATTTAGAAATAATTTTATATCCCACATTACAGAGGCTAATCGGCCGGAATTCCGAAATCCGGGTCGGTCTTTCCAATTTAGGGATAAGACAAATATTAGTTGTATTCAAATGCGGATCCAAGTGTCCTGTTTGCATAAAGTCATTCACTAGAGTTATGATGTCAAATTTGATTGTTGCCCATGATGTTTGATAAAAAAGGGCTGTCATACCATCCAGACTGGGTGCCTTTTCAGGGTGCATCAGAAAAAGGCTTTTCGAATTTCGTCCTCACTTGCCGGTGCCGTTAAAAAATCATTCATTTCCCTTGTAATAGAGGAGGGAACTTCACACAAAAAGCCATCAAGACTTACCGGCGAGATTGTCGTGAAGATGTCATTAAAATAGTTAACCGTAATATCGTCAACCTCTTTTCCGAAGTTACCCAAGAACCAGAAGGATCAGTGAGCCCTATAATACGATTACGGGCCCGATGTTGTTTGGTCTGGGCATGAAAATATTTAGTATTGTGATCTCCCTCTTTTAACCATAAATTCCGACTTTTCTGTTTCCAATATAATTCCTCTTCTTTATAAGCCTCCGTTAGCTGACGTTTCGCTTCCACTAGTTCTTCTTGGGATCTTGTATCATCATTTTGGATCGACTCAATCAGCAATTGGAGTTCACCAATGCGTTGTCTATCTTTTTCGACCGAATCTTTCCTCCATTTAGAGATCTCCCTACGGCAGTTTATAATTTTGTCCATAAAAGAGTCGGAATCCGCACCACCATTCCATCCCTCAGCGATAATAGCACTAAGTTATTACCGCCGTGTCCACCGTTTATCAAATCGATGTTGTTTGCGCCCCCGAGGAATTTTATCATCAATCGTAGCAAGAATCGGACGATGGTCCGAACCAATCATTGCCAGATAGTATACAAAGGAGAAAGAAAAACGGGTGTGCCAATCCCCATTGGCTGACGCGCGGTCCAAACGACAGCGGATAACCGTCTTATGCCTTCGACCCCGCCATGACCATTGATTACCCAAACAAGGAAATTCCAACAGACCGCATGTGTCTCTCATTAAATTAAAAGGGGTGAATGAGGAGGATGGACACAAGCTACCGCCTTGTTTTTCATGATTACCAGTTAATTCATTAAAATCCCCAATTATAAACCAAGGTGCATCACGCGATACACTAATACGTGTTAACTAATACGTGTTAACCGCTCCCACACTTGTTCTCTATATTTTGCAACAGGATCACCATATATAAATGATAAGTAAATAATTTTGCCTTTGCTCGTAGCTTTGATATCAATGATTCTATTATTGTAGAATAATATTTCAACATCATAATCAATATTATAGAATAAAGCAAGACAGCCACTACAACCGTGCAGATCAACCTTGAACAAATTATTAAATCCAAAATGTAATTGAAATTTCTCTAAAAAAATAAACTCGTTTTTTGTTTCAAAGAGAAACAAAAAATCCGGTTTATATATTCTCCAAAGTTCCCGAAGATAACTTATTGTCAAACAGTTGCCTAACCCTTGAGAGTTCCAACTCAAGACCCGCATAATCAACCGTGCTTTTTAGGTAAATGATCGATCGAACCAGGCCCCGCCTTGGTTTATCCCGAATTGCTGTAAAGTCCCTCACCAATATTTAATCCAGACTTAGCGCCATGACCTTTACGTGGTGAGGTCATGGCTGCATAAGAAGTTTATTAGTACTCATCCCTGGAAGAGCAAAACTTGGCTTTAAAGGCTTTTTACGTGTGACCCCTGTACCTGTATCAATACCCGAGAGCGTAGGAGGAGCTACCGATTCTGGAACATCACCAACAGCTGCATCAGGCACAGCAAGGGAAGCTTCACCAATAGCATAACCCATATCTTCAACAGTGAGAGCCGTATGAGTATCAGCTCCCAAAACCATCTTGGAATCTTCGGGAATGGCTGTAAGAGAGTTATTCTGCAGAAAATCCTCAAAGGTTGAATCCATAATGGTAAATTTATTAATGGCCATTGTTACAAAATAGATTGAAATAAAGTTGTGGTTAAAATATTAATCAACTTGTCAATTTTTTAGGTCGGCCAATTCAATTTTTTGTTTACCAACAACCTACGTGAATATTAACAAATAAACACAGTGACTTTCCGCAGAGCGAATCCAAATAATTCATGACTTTAGCTATTTTTTCCTGTTGATTTTTTTATATGATCTTGTAGTCAAAACACTTGAATTTTAAAACAGTTTTTCCAGAATAAAAACATATGCAAAAAGATGATATATTAAACAAGTAATGTTGTTTTGTTTCACTTTGCTAGTTGCTTTTTCTTTTTTAGCACATCCAATATGTTTTCAATTTTTTGTTTTTCCTTTTTAATAGAGATTTTTATATAGTTAATGGGTATATTCTTAAAACTAATTCAAAAAAATTATATAAGTAAGCAATTAATATTGTTTCGTTGCACCTAGCTAGTTGTTTTTTTTAGCACATCCAATATTTTTTGTTAGCACATCCAATATGTTTTTTTAGCACATCCAATATGTTTTCAAGTTAATGAGAATACTTTTAAAGCTAATTCAGTTGTCCTTTTTTAACAAGAGCTTTTTTTAACCCTTTTAATATATATTTTTCATTTTAATAGAGAACTTTTTTACGGTTTTTGGCCGCTGAAAAATTAAAACGTGCTTCGATTCTTGAAACGTTTTTATTGTTATGGGCCGTAGAAAAATTAAAATGGGTTTCGATTCTTGTAAATTTTTATGGAGTGTAAAATTTTAAAACGGGCTCTGATGACATGTCACACATCCAATATATTATGACATGTAATCATTTTTATGAAAATAGTAGAATCATTGTGAGCTCAACACCTAGAATTTTTGCGCTCACAATTGTATATAAAGATTTTTTAAATTAGAAACTCCAAACATATTTTAATCATTATATTAGTTGAACGTATTAATAACGAAAATTTAAGAATTTTTTTAAAATATCTCTTTTTAAATACTCATTTACAAAAATATCATCTATAAAATATTCTTAAAACTAACTCTTAGTTATCCAAATCATTTTTCTTTACACTTGACAAATTTCTTAGGTTTAGGGTTTTGTGACTTAGGGTTTGGTAAAATTAAAGAATTTGCGATTGTCTTAGGGTGTCTAGGGTTTAGGATTAACTCCTTATACATGTAAGATTTGCGATTTAATAATCATTATGATTTAATTTACAGGGTTTAGAGTTTAGTTTTTTTAAGGATTTAGAGTTTTTTAGATGTGAAAGTCCTTTTCAGAAGTTAGGATTTTAGGGTTTTTTCATGTGAAAACTCTTTTTGGGAGTAAGAATTTTAGGTTTAGGATTTAAACCCTAAAATCCTATAAATATTTATACTTAAAAATATGTATTTCATTTTGGGTGAATATTCGATTTACCTTACACTATTTATGAGTACTTACGCTTAGTTTCAAAATATAAACCACAACCACAATAGATTATTTTCTTTGGAAGTCTACTTTTTCGTAGTATTAGAGACAAGTTTTTTTGCGCAAGTGTAGCACACATATCAAGCTGGAAATACAAGATTTGGTGATGTTTCATGACAACTCTCCGGCGTTCAAGTCTACTAGTAACTAAGATAATGTTAAAAATCACGAGGAAACATGGAGAGTTGAAAGGGAAGTCTGAAAACGAAAAAGAAAAATAAAACAGTGACACCGGATGAAATGGAGATGATCACTTGTGTATCAGGATTTTTAGAAGACGATTTACATAAAGAAAGTGAGAAAACAGACTATTTGGTGAAACCGATGAAAACTTATGGTAGGAAAAGATAATGGAGTCGGTGTTATGCTAAGAATTTAACCCCCAATAGCAACTGCAAGAGTACATTTAATATGTTGTAGTATTTGGAGATCGTTTCCATAGAGACTTAAAGTGCCCTACAAATTCTCAGATTGCTAAGCAGATTTTCTAGAGTAACAATGTATTAAAAACGATGTTTATTCACTGAACACCTCCCCCACAAACCCACAGTTGCTTTGTGGATGCTGCTTGGCAAGCATCAATTCTAAAATGCGGTAAAGGCTAGATCATCTTCTCCCCGACGAAAGAGATCCACACCTAAGGTTCAGAATGTCATAGCTTCGTGTCCTCACCACTAATGGCAGAAACCTTGGCTCTTAAAGCTGCAATTTCAGCGGCATCTTTAGAGGACATCCAACATCTTAGTGTGTTTTCGTACTCCCTAAACCTCGTCTCCCTACTCAACTCAAACATAGTGGTGAACGAGCGGAAAAGCCTCCTATTCAACATTCGCTGTCTCTTATCTTCCTTTTTTTCTATCTCTTTGTCTCATATTTCACGTTTGCCCAATTCACTACCCGATGACTTAGCTAAGGCTGCTCTCTTGTATTGTACTTTGAACTAGACATTTAGTTAATGAAAATCCTTGGTTTGATCCAAAAAAAGTCATGGGACGAGTTTGGAGTATTTGATAAATTATAGAGCAGTTATGGATCAAAAGGATTAAAGTTTAAAGAGAAGAAAATGAAAAACAAAGAAAAAGGAAATATTTCAGAGGAGGTTTCGTACGACGCCATCCTAGTGTCGTTCGACACCCAGCAGATTTCAGCCAATTTTCTTAATTTTGAAAATCAAGCAATTTTCCTTAATCACTTACGAAAAATTAATTTTAGTAATTTAAATTTTCTTAGAATTCATCCTAGAATGTAAATGTAATGTTTTGACCATTGTTTAGGCTCATGATTTAATTGATTCCAAAGAGAGTTTGTAGGGAGAAGATTTCTAAACCCTTTTTATTTTCTATTGGAATTCTCTTTTATGTTTTTTAGTTATTTAATGATGAATTGATTGGCTATGTTTTGTAGTTTATTTGTTAGGTTTAGGGTTTTAAAGAGTTGATGAATTTTTGTTAGTCATAAATCTAAATTAGGGAAACACCATAAATTCTTCTTCTAGAATGTGCTTAAGGCTAATTCTAGTTTGACACATAAAATCTACATCATATGTTAATTATTATACATGAAGTGCTAATAATTGCTTGAATAAATCTTAGAAGAGCAGATTTGGTTTAAAAAACTTGTGAACAACTGAACCTACATTTAATGCTTAATTAATTCTCTAGAATTCACAAAGTAATTTGTTTTGCTAGGTTTTAATTATGGATAGCTTACTCAGCGGAAGTTGGTTTGTTTTACACTCGTGTTTGAGTTCTAGAATCTAGTTTGGTGTGTGATTATACAATTGGTGTCGAAGGACACTCTCATTAGTGTCGATCGACACTCGTAAGATTTTGGCTACATATTGAATTTTATTCCGAAGTTCTAAAGGCATAACTCTTGTTTTAATTTATTTAAACCCTCTGATAGTTTACTCTTTTTACTGTTTTAATTACTTACCTGACTTTAATTTGTCTTAGTTTGATTGAAAATCTCAAAATTAGTTGTGTAATTACTTGGTCTTTATGGATTCGATCCCTAAATATTATAACACATTTTCTCTGCACTTGCAGTTAAATACTAGGATTAAAACTTGTGTATCAAGCTTTTGGCACCGTTGCCATGGACCAATTTGGTTGCCTACTCGTTTAAGATTTTTGTCTAGTCTAGGATTTTGTTTTTTTGTTTTTTATTATTATTATTATTATTATTATTATTATTATTATTATTATTATTATTATTATTATTATTATTATTATTTTATATTGATTATGGCCATTGAGCACAAGGATTGGCTACAAGAAGCTGAAGACACACTTGAAGAATGCATCTAAGAGGTAGTTCATCAGGTTTCACCGAAAATAATAAATGGTACGTATGACTCAAACTTATCTTCCATTATAGAGTTCTCTTCTAGTTTGGAAACCTTATTTTATAGGATAAAGTTCTGTACTAGTTGGAAAACATCAGTGCTCATTGATGAATGCTATGCTTTGATAAGTGTTATGAAAAACTAGATACTCTAATAGTGGAAAGGCTTTCTAGGTATTACCAAGAAGTATGTTTTGAAATTGATTATCTACATACTTTGAATGTTCATGAACTTTCAATCAATGACGAATCTAGTTCTCTTCTTGAAAAATTTTACCTAGGGGATGCACTTGATATAGATAAGATCTTGAATAAGATAGATAACCCTAAGTTTGAGAAGATGTATAAAGAGGAGGATGTTATGCTATATGTGGTTGATGGAGATAAAGTTGACTACTTTTTTATAGACTCATTTAACCATGAAGTTGACTTTATTAAACGAATTTGATCCTCATGTGAATTTAACAATCCAGGAAGAAATTAGATTATATGTTACGTTTGTAGTAAATGGCCTTGATTTCGGTTTTCCCTCTTTGCCATGGAAAACTGTGTCTTTTTTTGCACGGTTTGTTCCTTATCTTAATAGGATAAGGGCCAAAGGAAGGTTGGCTCAACCATATGATTCTAATGACTAACGTCTTGTGCTCATAAGTCAAGCTAATGATTAAAAATAAGCGCTTAGTGGGAAGCAACTCACTGGTAATTTGTAATTATTTTTATGGGTTTTAAGTTTTATTTTTTGGATTATAGGTTACATCACGAAATTAATATTAAGGGAAAGTTCTGGAAACTTTTGGTCAAAAGCTGCAATCATGGAAAGTTGTTGAAAGCTACAGAGTACGCTTTGTTGTCGACCGATACCGTGAGAATGTCGACTGACACCCCTGCACAAATTTGTCTTTTTGCATTCCTTCAACAAGTATTCAACTCTATCTGGTTCCAATTGACCCCCCAAAAGCTCTATTAAGCTACATATTCTCAAAACTCGTCCAATAACCTCAAATGACTCTTTTGGACTCTAAAACCATCGATAAGACTCGATAAACCGTAAATATCATGGGTAAAAATGGGTAAAATCCATGACATATCAGTCGGTGTGAGAAAGATGATTGGAATTCGAAGAAGAACATAGTCTTAAGTGTCTAAAGAGAATATTTTGATGAAAAGAAAGAAGCATAATTTAGGCTAATAGGTGATCCCAAATATTTATAGAGATTGTCAGTCCATACTAGAATAATAAGTTAAGTGAAAATAGTTGAATCGGATTTAGATCCTGAAAAGGTAATATGTGTGTAGGGCACCTGAATATTCTATGCATGTATTAGGTTCAACACTTATAATAACGTGTCATGTATCAATTAGTTCATCAAAATCACCTCAAGACTGATAGTTCTCTCTCTCTCTCTCTCTCTCTCTCTCTCTCTCTCTCTCTCTCTCTCTCCAAAGTAGACCCATAAGACTCTCCACCGCGGTGGCCAGCTGCTTTGCCGCTTGGTTTCCGGTCTTCACCCATATTTACTTTTCGTTCTTTCTTTGTTTCGGCTAGACGAATCGAATGGTGGGTAGATCGAGATCTTTGAGTTCGATGATTGGGTTGTGATTTGTCTAATTGGGATCTCTCGTCGATTGATCATGAGTTATATCGATCTTCTCTTACCCTATGTCGCTCTCCTTTTCATTGGTTGCAACAAGTCCTTTCAAGATCCGGAAATCTTTATATCTCGATTACCCTTCCTATTTGATTTGTCTATGTTTAGGCTCGGACCCTCCCTTCCGATTGCATGCGGATTTTGTTTGCATCAATTGATTCAATATGGGGTTAGTGACTCTGGCAACCATCAAGCTTGATTCAGGAGTTGTGTCTAGCCTTTTCCTCCTTCGAAGTATGCAATCTCTTCTTCTCAATAAGGTTCGGGTTGGCTTCCATCTTCAGTAGCTCCTCCCTCTTCGACAGAGCAGTAGAAAGAGGATTTGAAGGTTTGCTCGGACTGAAGAGCTGCTAATTAGCGATGCGGCTTGCTCCTCCCGGATCCCTATTTTATGCTTGCTGGTTTGGGCTGATTATCCTCCGGTACCCCGGTGGACACAAGATGGTGGACTCGCTATCTCTGATGCCTAGAATTACTAGTTTCAAATCTTAAATTGTACTGAGTTCTTTGTTTGCAACTTAATTTCATGTATTGTTCTGTTAGTTTGGGTCCGATTAGTTGTATCCATCTGTTTCTTATCTTGGAGCCCGGGGTCATATCGGTGTGCCGCCGGCTTCTAGGATATTCTAATATTTAATAAAATATTATTGACGTAAAAAAAAAAAAAATCACCTCAAGATTGATGGTCGCAGAAATTCCATGTTTTCATATATCTCATACATAAAATAAAATAATTTTACTTGATTGACTAAAGATATTGAATAAACTTGAAATGGATGAGGGTTTCTCATATTTATATAAAAATATTTAGGTTGTACATCCGAATATTATCAAATATAAGACACAAACTCATGTTGAGTCTGTCCAATACGTAGGTTATGCAATTTTTTTGAAGTTTATAAAAAATGATTAGATGTGTGTCAAGTATCTTATATAATTTTCAAGCCTACCAAAAGTGCATAGAGTAATACAAGTTTATCTAGTATTTACCGAAAATAAAGAGGAAAAGAAATACCTTTTTTTATTTGCCCATTGTTAAAAATATATAAATTAATTTTCTTTTTAAAAACACTCCTTTTTAGACTAAAAGGAAGAGTAAAAATAGCATTTTTTTAATTCCGCCAAAAATAGATAAGTTTATTATACAAATATTGAAGTCTGATGTAAGCGTACATAAATTCAATATAATATGTGTATATATTCATTTTTTTATCAAAGGAATACCTTTATTTCAAACTTCAATTAAAAAAACAAATTAGGTGCATAGGGCTACATAAGCAGGGACATAAAGTCCAGACAAAGCAATGTTAGTTTATAAGTGAGTTTTTTGTATTTTAAATTTAATTATGTCAAGAGTAAGAGTCGTGACTTTTAGATGAGTTAGTTATATTTCTCTTTAAGAGTCACAAGTACAAAGAGACACAACCCATTGTTGTTGGTGTTGTTTGTTCTTTATATAAAACAGTTTTCTCTTTATGTAAATAACAAGTTTCAGAATATTAAATTTATGTATTCTTCTCTCACGTTGTTCTGTTATTTCTGATAATCAGAATACCTTTTTTGATAATCAGAATTCTTCTCTTCTTTTCTATAGAAATCCAACATGGTATCAGAGCTTTTATTGTCCTTGGAGCCTGTCCAAGCAAAATAAGAAAAGAAAAAGTCTACTGCAAGCAAGATGTCCGCTGCGAGAAGAAGAGAAAGATGGAGACAACAAATCACGGTGAGATACTGAAAAAGAGAAGAAGAAGAAATAGAAAAGTAGAAAAGGAAGAGGTGGTGACAACAGAGAGCGCCATTAATCTTAAGGAGAATTCTGAAACTTCGTTGACAAAAAGAATGGGAACCGGTTACAGAAATAACCGAAGAAGACATGAAAAAAAATCACGCACAAGACATCACATAGACGTGATGGTGATCAAAGGAAGACACCAAGTTGAATAAGAAAGATTTAAACCTCTGAACGGTTCAAGCGTGAATGCGTTAAGTTTAAACTCGGTAAGTAAGACTCAATGAAAAAGAGTTAAACCCTCTGAACGGTTCAAGAGTGAACGCATTAAGTTTAACTCAGGGAATTTTCAAGTCTTGGTTGGGAAATCTCCAAGTGACTCGACAAATTTGGTGAAAGAAAAGGGAGAGAGAGACAAGTTTGAGATGGAGTGGAGAGAAGACAGATTCCGACTGTCATCTTCAACTGCATTTTCCGGTCGACTCTGGATGAAACAGGAGGCGAGATATACACCGTTGGAAATCTCTATCTGTTTAGTTTCCATAACAGGTTTCAGATTCAAAATAAGAGATACGGTGCCTAAGTTATAACCGTTTTTGTAGAGCGTATCCAATATGTCGCGAATTCTGAAGAGAAGAGTGAATGATCAACGGTTTCAACCACAAGGAATGTCAAGGCATCCACGGTTTGGATAGTGAGAAATGCTAAAGCAATCCCAATGGGAAAGAAGAAGGATTAACCACGTCTTTAAGGCTACACAAAGCCTAAGGAAAGAACGAGTGTGAATGATCGAGGTACAAACGAACGGGTATGAAGAAAGGATGCAAGCGTCACAAAAGGGTGCAATCACCAAAGATTGTGAACACCAAAAGTTGTGATCATCAAAGAACACGATCACTAAAGGATAGAAAGGGCACATAAGAAAAGAGAAAGCAAGAAGGAAGCATAGTACTAGAAGAAACTTAATTAAGGAGGAGTGTTAGTTTATAATTGAGTTTTTTGTATTTTAAGTTAAATTATGTCAAGAGTAAGAGTCGTGACTTTTATATGAGTTAGTTATATTTCTCTTTAAGAGTCACAAGTACGAAGAGACACAACCCATTGTTGTTGGTCTTGTTTGTTCTCTATATAAAACAGTTTTCTCTTTACGTAAATAACAAGTTTCAGAATATTAAATTTCTATATTCTTCTCCCACGTTGTTCTGTTATTTCTGATAATCAGAATACCTTTATGATAATCAGAATTCTTCTCTTCTTTTCTATAGAAACCCAACAAGCAAAATCAGAGCTTTAGACCAAATCAAAAGGAAAGTGTAAACATGAAGTATCAAGTACAATCAAGACTTGAGACCTGCAAATCCAGACACCAAAACACCTCTTCTAAGATCCCAAGAGCTGCATTTGTTCTTGATGAAAATTTTTGTGAAGCAATCGCGACACCCTTGCGCAACATAGGACTGAACACGATCATCTTGTATCACACTCTCTGCAATTTTATTAATTTGCAGCTTTTTATGTGTCTCCACTTTCTCTATTTGCACTGTCTACAAGTGGTTCAACTTGAGCAGTTCCAGGAGTTGAGCTCCAAAAAAAACCCAACACATGCCACTCATTTGGATGGTGAAGAGCTTTCACCAAATCAGGGGAATCAAAGGTAAACACAACTTCCTTGAGTCGCATGATGGACATGCTTAAGAAAGCCATGTGCCAGCTAATAAGCATCGCCTCTCGCAATGAGGACACTGATGAAAAATCTCGCCGACAATGTAATAATGTCTTCCCCGTATGGTTTCTGACTATCTAGAACGCTCCTGCCAACGATTCCTTCTTGGACCAACACCACCCAATGTTGCACTTAACCATTGCTTGTGGCGGGGGCACCATGTTTTGGCTTGTATATATTTATTTAGTAAGTTGTAAATTTTGGGTTTTCCTAAATTTATAATTATTTTAATTTTTATTAATGTTTAAATGCTTAAACGGGCTTAGATATGTTTTTTAATGTTTTAAAACGTCTTTGAAATAACTTTTTGTATATTTATAATAAAATGATTTTCAAAACTATCAGTTGTTACCAAAACTATTTTTTTTTTACAATTTAAAATTTTTTTAGGATTTAAGGCTTAAAGGTTTAGTAAAATTAATGGGTTTAGAACTGACTTAAGATTTCTAAAGTTTATGATTTAGGGTTAAATCCTTCTAGAGTGAGGGTTTAGTTTTAATAACTATTATAGTTCATAATTTTAAGGATTAAGGTTTAGATTTAAGGGGTTTAGGGTGGAAAAACTTTTTTAGGATTTTAGGGTTTATGGTTTCTAAATCCTAAACCCTAAAACCCTATATATATATATAATAGTATTTGTGAGAATTTACCTCATCTCCATGGTATTTTTGAAAAATAGTACACAATATTGATATTTTTGAAATTCTTCCGAAGAATAATATTAGTAAAACATTTTGTAAAAGTTTTAAAAAATCTTGATACACAGCTATTTTAATTATGTATTAACTTGTTATAACCATCCTTTCATAATTTAGTGTGGGGAAAAACCCTGAAAAATACACGAACTTTACCACTTTTGCCAGAAAAATACACGAACTTTTTGCGTTGCCATATTAATACACAAAGTGAAATTTGTTTCCATATTAATACACGAACTGAGAAATTTTGTCTTTTTCATACACGGTGTCAAAATTAAATTTTGAAATTCCAATTTTGCCTTCATCATTCTTCCCCAAATCAATTTGTTTTAAAGTTTGAAATAAAACCCAGAAATAAATATTTAAAAATGCAAAAAAAAATTAAGATAAATTTTAAAATATTCTATATTATTTTATAGGGTTTTAGAGTTTAGAATCTAAGGTTTAGGGTTAAAACCCTAAAGCCTAAAATTCTAAACCATAAAAATGGTTTAAACCCCTAACCCCTAAAAATATAAACCTTAAAACCTTAAAACTTAAACCCAAATACTTATTAAACACTAAACCTCAATTCTACAAATATTCAACCCTAAATAAAAAATTATTAAACCCTAAACGTTATAAATTATATTTGGTTACCCATTTTAAACCCTAAGTTTTAATTTAGGGTTTAAAATTTTAGGATATAGGGTTGAAAATCTGTAGGATTTGGTTTTAGTGTCTAATAAGTATTTGAGTTTAAGTTTTAAGGTTTTAGGGTTTATATCATATGGGTTTAGGGTCTAACATGTTTTTTAGTGTTTAGAATTTTATGCTTTAGGGTTTTAACCCTAAACCTTAAATTCTAAACCCTAAAACTCTATAAAATATTATAGGATATTTTAAAATTTACCTTAGATTATTTTTGCATTTTTAAATATTTATTTCTGGGTTTTTATTCAAAACTTAAAAAAATTGATTTGGGAAAGAATGATGAAGGAAATTGGATTTTCAAAATTTAATTTTGACGCCGTGTATGAAAAAGACAAAAATTTCTCAGTTCGTGTATTAATCTGGAAACGAATTTCACTTTGTGTATTAATATGGAAACGCAAAAAGTTCGTGTATTTTTCTGGCAAAAGTGATAAATTTTGTGTATTTTTAAGGATTTTTCCCTTTATTGTGTACACAAAACCACTCCAAAATATTATGAAGTTTTACTTGTTTCGCTCAAGTTCATTTATGTTGTAAAATAGAGACTAATTGCTTGATATGATTAATTAAACTAATCGCACATAAAATGCGGTGCATATAGTGAAAAAATAAATGCGGTTTATAATATAAAATATGGTATAAAATAATGATATTGTGAATAGTATCGAGTGTTGTTGGACTATTTACGTAGTACGATTACACTGACCGAACTATCCATTCACACCGCCATAAATATCATTTTCGTACTTTGTCTACAGTGTACGCAAAACTGACTGCATTATCTAATGTATTTAGTATGCGTTTCTCTGACACAAATCTTAATAGGGTCTGTTTATTTAATAGGGATCCATATATAAAATATACTTTTCAAAAAGTTGGCCTCGATAAAAAAAGATTACGGATCGTTGGGCCACCAGATTATGATCGTTGACTGAAAAGTCTATGTTTTCTAATTTCTTGCACTAAAGATGTTAAAATAAAACGACTATCAAAGACACTTTTCAATTTTCTTATCTTAATAATATCTAAATCATGATTTTCATGCACCCTGCAAATATATTAGACAATGATATATTACCACTTCTTCCGTCAATAATCGAATAACACTTTTATAAAGAAAAAGAAGAAAAAAGGATCGAATAACGCTTTAGACGAGAACAGTTAGAAAGCTGAATGACACTTTAATCATCTGAAATCATTCCACTACCTCAGTTAGGTAGTTAACGTGTACGAATCCTTCCACTTTACACGTCTCTTTTATTGTTTTATTATCTTCTTTTTCTAGTTAAAGTTGATTATATTATCTTTCTTTTTGCATGCTTATCTTTTATATATATATATATATATATATATA